>CAKNYM010045389.1:35680-73697 GCA_932195095.1 Andricus curvator
GCGGAATAAACGTGTCATTTGAATAAATGACACGAGAATTCCAGATCGATCTAAAACATATATACCTAACACCTATATACCTACATACTTTACACCTATATACCTATCTAACTTATACCTATATAATCTACACCAATTCAACCATTTTTCCAACCGAGTAAGTCACGCCTACCCCGAAAGGGAAATGGCTTAATGGTATAATAATAATAATAATAATGGAAAATCTATTTTTATGGTAAGAGGAAACGGAAGCCCTGGAAGATCGCTCATTTGTAGAATTATTAGTATTAAGATTATTGTTATTATTATAAGTAAGGCCAAACATTAGAATATAAGCAGCGGTTAAGTTAGATTAAGGATGGAATGTAAATATATGTACATGGAGCGGAGGCCCTCAAACCTGTAAGAGGGAGAGATTAAATATACATGCATACATACAAGTAACACGGGAATTCTAGATCAATCTAAAAATCTATACCCCTTCCCACATTACTCCCTTCCTCACCGAGTGAGTCACGCTTACCCCGATAGCGAAATGGCTTAATGGTATAATAATTGATTTTAATTTGTTATTCAACTATAAAATATATTTATTTTCAAACGATATAATTTTGAAAGATTTAAAAATGAAACCAAACCATTTTCGAGGTTTCGATGTATACTTTCAATTCAAAATTGTTTGATTTTAAATTATTCCAGTTTTAAATAATATAATGTTGAAAGTTTGAAGCTGAAAGGTGATCAACAAGATAATTTTTTTTAATTTACATTGAAAAATTGCAGTTGTAATAGATTTTAACAATTTTATTATTATTACTGAAACTAATATTAGAAGTCTTATATTAGAATATTAGGCTTCTTCGTTATTCCAAGTATTTAAGTACATAAAAAAACAATATTTCTTATTACACTTATGTATATATATACATAAGTTACACTTACGTGTATTATAAACTAAGAATATACATAAGTGTAATATGAAATATCGTTCAGAAATATTTTTAAAGTTTAAATTCTTTAAATAATAAAAAGAACAAATTTAAAAAAAGCTGGAGTAAAAAAAAAGAATAAAAACATCTCTGCGAACCAACTTCATGCTGCGAACATAATTTGTTAGCTGCGAACAGTAACAACTTCATGCTGCGAACACTAACTTGTCGATTATTATTATTAGTAATATTCAAATAAAAAACATTTTTTCAAGAAACCCAATTTTTTCCGTACTCGTTATAATAAGCTGACGAAAAATACAACGAATAAGTACTTTCATTCGATTTACTTTGTCACATGACGTTAAGCGCCCCCCCCCCCTCCATCGTGAAAAATCTTGAGTCTCACCTCGATTTTGTTGGTATAAAAAAAATTGGGAAGGAACCTTTTTTTTCTTCAAATTTCCAGCTCTGCCACAAAGAACGGATCCTCTTTCAACCAGCGGTTTACATCATTCTCTCAGCGTTATTCTGGTCCGGTTCTATTTGTTTCTTCTTGAGCACAACGACATCCTGGTCTTTTACACCAGCTCAGTTTTGAATTTAGGACAGATCTTGTATTTTCCTTAATTTTTTTTCCGACTCTCACGATATCGGGCATTTTTTATCTGCCTCAGCCATATTTTTCGCGTTCATGGTCTTGCTAACTCTCGATGATGATCTTACTCATGTTCATCGGAATCAAATGAAGTTTTTTAAGTAACTCGTAATTCTTCCTTCAAAAATTATCTCATTGAAGGCTTATAATTTTAAATTCTATACTCTAAAAATTATAGATAGAATCGTGCTTTTAAGTTCATCTTTTTTAAATTCCAATAAAAAAGCATTTTAACAAAATTTACCAAAGTTTCGGTGTTCATTCACATTTATCCAAGTTAAATTTAAAAAATCTGCCCGCCTCGCGGGCACATTCTCATCGGGCGCTTCGCGCGCGGCTCGCTAGTTTGAGCGCGCCTAGGGCGCGCGACTGTTGGATCTCGCGCTTCGCGCTCAATTATGTATTCACCTCGCGCTACGCGCTCGGGCGTATCTACATCGCGCTTTACGCTCGGTTCCTCTAGATTTTTGAACTTCGTGTTCGACTTCAATGAAAAGAAAAAGTTTGTTTGCAAATATTATAAAATTATCAAAACCTCTACATATTAAGTGATTGTTAAATTTGTTTTTATTTTAGACTGAGAAAGAACTTTATTTACTCAAGGTTCTATCGATCTTAAGGAACACATTCTCATCCAGACACTCGCGCCTCGCGCTCGATATTTGATTTGAAAATCATTTGAACCTTGCGTTCCAAGCTCGGTTCTGTGCACCGTATGATAGAAACAAAAAAGTTTGAACGCACTTATGGCGTGCGATTTGGTAAATACACTGAGCGCGCACTTTGTGCTTCGTGTTATATGTTCTTCATATACAAATTACTAAATTTGTATTTGATTTCAAATGAAAAATAATGATATAATTTTGGCGACAAATTTTATCAGTTAAAATTTTATTTTAGCTTGTGCCGTTTTTCAAAAAAGTTAATTTTGAATATATTCTTACAACAAAAATTGATTACAAGTTTGTAAATCTTCTTTGAATGCACAATTTTTGTTCATTTATCTGTTTTCGTACCTTGCATTGTTTTTTTCAAAAATTTGATTTTTTTTACTGCCAATGTTATTTTCACGAATAAAACAAAAACTGCGCATCCCATCGAAACATGATTCACAACAAATTTGTACCTCTTCCTTGAATGAACAAATTTTGTTGCTATCATTTTTTTCGTAGCTCGTGTTATTCGTCTAAAAATTTGATTTTTCTATTTTCAATGCTGTTTTTTACGAATAAAACAAAAACTACGCGTCATATCAAAAAGTGAATGATAAGAAATTTGTAGATCTTTTTTAGGTGCACAATTTTGGTGCAATGATCTCTTCTCGTATCTTGCATAATTTCACAGCAAAATTGAATTTTTGATTTTTCATTATTTTTTTTGTGTGATCTAAATTTGAATTTTTTATTTTTCGAAAAATTCGAAAAGTTGTTATGAAAATATTATAGGGTGTTCAAGAAGCAACGTTTTTCTCCTCCTGACTTTTTTTCATATCGTGCGTTTTTCGGCTTAAAATGTTCATTTTCGTTTGTTTTTTGGAATTTTGAAAATGCTGTAACTCCAGTAATTTTTTTTTATCACGAAAAGTCATTATAATATTGTGTTCGTCATTTTGCGTACTACTGATAACCGTACATAGAATTTTCAAATCTTCAAAAAAAGTGGTCTCAAACATTTTCAAAATGTGCTCACTTTTTGAATTTTCATCCAAAATAGCTGGTTAACGAACTCGTTCTTTCTTTGTAGGCCATAAAAAAGTGTGCCAAAGCTGAATCAAATCTGATAATTTTTTCGAAAGTTATCGTGGCTACAGACAGACAGACTACAGACAGACTACAGACAGACTACAGACAGACACCTTGATAAAAATCGTTTTTTCTAGCTCAGGGGGTCTCAAAACGTGGAGATTTGATGAAAACCGACTATGTCAAATTTTACATAAAACCAATCCCTTCTCATTAGAATGAGAATGTAAAAACGAAGAAAGGTAAACTCGTGGAAATTCATAGTCAAATGTAATTAATTCAATAATCAAACTTAAAAACATCACTTTGGAATTCTTTATACTTAAAACACAGAAAAAATTGTTTTATGCGCTGTTAAAAACGTTTGGAATTCTCCAACACTTCTACAATACAAGCGTAAGGTAAAATTGCAAACAAGGTATTGGAATGGCGAAATTGCAATACATGTATTGTAAGTGCTGTAAATCGTAAAGCACCGTCGAGCATTCCAATACATGTATTGTAGCGTTTATAAATCGAAAATGGTGCACAAGGAATTCACGGAATTCATGGAATTCATTAAACTAAAGAAATTCACGAAATTTATCGAATTTATGGAATTCGCGGAATGAATGGAATTCACGGAATTCAAGGAATTCACAAAATTTATGAAATTCACGGAATTCTTTAAATTTATGGAACTCACAGAATTCATGGAATTCACCAAATTTGTGAAATTCATGGAATTCACGAAATTTATGGAATTCAAGGAATTCATGTAGTTATTTATAACTACAAGAAAACTATCCACCTAGAAACACTACCCGAATCGGGTAGTGTCACGCCTACCCTGAAAGGGAAATGGCTTAATGGCATACATACATGGGATTTCTGGATTTCATGGAATTCACGGAATTCATGGAATTCACGGAATTCATGAAACTCAAGGAATTCACGAAATTTACGGAATTAATAGAATTCGCGGAATTCGGGTGTGGTGAACCCACACTTGTAGTTATTTATAACTACAAGAAAACTATCCACCTAGAAACACTACCCGAATCGGGTAGTGTCACGCTTACCCTGAAAGGGAAATGGCTTAATGGTATACATACATACATACACTGAATTCATGGAATTCACTAAATTCATGGAATTCATGAAATTCACGGAATTCATAAAATTCATTGAATTCATGGAATTCACTAAGTTCATGGAATTCATGGAATTCTTGAAATTCACTGAATTCATGGAATTCACGAAATTATTGGAATTCACGGAATTCACGGGATTCATGGTATTCACGGAATTTATGGGATTCACGGAATTCATGGAATTCATGGAACTCACGGAATTCATACAATTTACGGAATTCATGTAATTTAATAAATTCTTGGGATTGACCGTATTCACGGAATTCGCGGAATTAACTGAATTCAAGGAATTCATGGAATTCATGGAATTTACGGAATTCATGGAATTTACGGAATTCACGAAGTATATGGAATTCAAGGAATTGACGGAATTCATGGAATTCAAGGAATTCACGGAATTGATCGAATTCGGGGAAATCACGGAATTCAAGGTGTTCAAGAAGTTCGTACCATCCAAGTAATTCATTGAAATTTACGAAATTCACCGAATTAACGAAATTAATGGAATTCATGGAATTCGCTGAATTCACTGAATTCATGAAATTCACTGAATTTACGGAATTCTCGGTATTCACGTTCCATGAATTCCGTGAATTCATTGAACTCCATGAATTCCGTGAATTCAATGAATACCATGAATCGGACGAATTTTTTGAATTTCATGTATTCCGTGAATTCACCAAAATCCATGAATTCCGTGAATTCCATGAATTCCTTGAACTTCGTGAATTCTTTAGATTTCGCGAATTCCGTAAATTCCGTGAATTCCTTAAATTTCATCAATTCCTTGAAATCCATCAATTCCGTGAATTCCATCAATTCCGTGAATTCTATGAATTCCGCCAATTTCGTTATTTCCTGTAAGTATACCATTAAGCCATTTCCCTTTCAGGGTAGGCGTGACACTACCCGAATCGGGTAGTGTTTCTAGGTGGATAGTTTCTCGTAGTAAATAACTATAAGTGTGGGCTCACCGCACCCACGACGAGCGAACAGCAAGCAGTATTCTCGAATGGTCAGCCATCCAAGTACTAACCACGCCTAACGTTGCTTAACTTCAGTGATCGGACGAGAGCGGTTTTTTTTCAGCGTGGTATGGCCGTTGGCCGTTGTAATTCCGTGAAATCTTTGAATTCCTTGAATACTGTGAATTTCACGAATTCTGTGAATTCCGTGAGATCCTTGAATTCCGTGAGTTCTGTCAATTACGTGAATTCGATGAATTCCTTGAATTCCATGAATTTCGTGAATTCCATGAGTTCTGTTAATTCCATGAATTCCGTGAATTCCATGAATTCTGTTAATTCAATGTATTTCCTGCATTCCATGAATTCCGTAAATTCCGTAAATTTGGTGAAATCCTGATATTCCGTGAATTTCTTGAATTCCACGAATACCTTGAATTCCAAAAATTTCAAGAATTCAATTAATTGCGTGAATTCCATGAATGTCCTATGAAATGATTTACGTTTTTTTCTTCAATTTTTCGGTTCAACAGGTGTCGAGATATCCAGCCGCCAATATGATACAGAAGTGTTACTGGCTGCTGGAAATGTATTGCAAAATTCCAATACATGTGAGGTACCATTGCAGTACCAGCATTCGGGAACTACGACATTTTGTATTGTAGCGTTACCTTACGTTTCGGGAATAATCTTCCAATACATTTGTTGGAAGTTTCAAGCGGAAATTTTTAACAGTGTGCATATGAAGCATACAACCGCAAGTCGCATCAACCACTCGCTAAGTTGTCTTCAACAATAGGACGTTTTTTTCACACAAAGGCCTCAACAGAAAATTGGTCCTAACAGAGCTACATACACCAGGTACGTAGATGACAATGTTGATTTGTTTCAAAAATTAAAATTAAGATTAGTTTTTGACACGGACTAAATTATGACGAACCACTCGAATCGTTATGATGTTCCTGACCCGTGGTTTCCAACTGGGCTAAAGTTCTTTGCAACTCGGCACGTTCCGACGGTTGTAATCTGTGTACGATTTCCAAAACCGCATCTAGTCTGACTTCGGGGCAAGCCTCGAGAGCTTCGTTGACTCGAGTAACTATCGCATCTTTTCTGACATAAGTAATATTTCTCGTGACAACGCTGTTTTCGTTTTTGCACTGGGCTTCCAACCAAGAGACGGCCATGTCGTCCTGATCCCAGAGATAAGACTCCGTTGCACCCTTATCTTCGACAAACCAAAGCCCAGGGCCGGTTTAACCCGGGCGCGAAGGGCTGTGTATGGCACCCGGGCGCCAATAATTGAGGGGCGCCTTGACACCACCAGCAAAATCACAGAAAATCATTGGTGTGAAATTTGTTGCATCTCATTTTGAACAATGAAAATTTTCATTGTGCCTTTATGTTTTGTTTGTTGAATGCTATTAAAAATTACTTCTACCAAACTGTATTAAGTTCTGTTCAAGATTTGGCAAATTGAATCTTGAGCATGCAGACTAAATTAAATGCATGCAAATTAAGTAAGTCGTGTGATGATTAAATTGCATTTATTTCGCAAACCATATAAATACAGAGAAATGAACATGTATTTATACATTAGAAACGGTCTGCAAAAGAAAAGGGAAAACTTTATAAATCACGGTGACAATAATAATCAATAAGTGTTGTACCGAGCGCGTCTCTCAGAGTACTGGTCCTCCAGCCCCTTCTACCCCAGGCCCTTCCCAGGATCAGTCCCGGGTTGCCCTGTTGCCACTTCATGTTTCGAATTCATGAAAATTTTGGAAATAAGTGGCAACGTTGTACTACTGAGAAAAGTGATCCTTTAGCAAGGGTTACATCATCAGTCGGGTAACTATACATCGGCGAGACAATGAGACTGACCCTCAAACCAGATGAGGCATCCTAAGGGTTCAGCCTTAGTACAATAAAGCAATTTCATTTTACGACAGAAACGTGCTTTCTATTGAAAGAATACTTTCAACTAGAATAATAATATTTCCTTAAAGAACACAATACGAATATAATAAACACATACATACAAGTACAATAAGCAATTCCTAGATTACGGGTATTTTAGTTACACACATAGATTGGATGTAGTATACATGTTAAAGATTAGATAAACAAAGAATAAAGGAGTAAATATTAATCCATATGCCTGCAGTAAGTCTGAATAATTAATATTATGCTGAGAAAATTTGTAAGTTCACTGCGAATTATCAACTCGTTTATATAGTTACTTCACTAAAACCTATTTTTTTTTAATTGAATTATTTTAATTATTTTATCTCCAATATTTCAAGCAGGAAAAGCTTGATATATGTATACATCATTCTTTATGAAATTTCAAAAAATTTATTCAGGAAAACAGAGTTGCTTCATAGAATTTCAGAATTTGTTTTCTCTTTCAGGTATTTAAAGATATTCAGTTATAGTGACTCGAAATTATTTTGATGTCTTCGAGGGAATTCTCAATTGATTTTCAATAGTCTGAAAGGAATTTCAAAATTTTTTATCTTTTAAAAATCCTGGCATATTACGGCTTTTTGACAGCTTCCAGGGAACAATTTAATTTTTCTCTAATGGGATGAATTTAATGGAAAATCTGACTTTTTATTTCAATTGAATTCAATGATTTAAAAGAATTTCAAGATATTTTCAAGGGATCTTGGAGCGTTTTAAATCTGAAATTTCAGGAAATATAGAATTCCATGAAATTTTCGCAGAGATACTTTGAGGTGTTTAAAAACTCGAAAATTAAACTGCTGACGTCTCCCTTCACGCATTATTTTCAAAGATTCCTAAATGCATGCTTAAACTCTCAAAAAAAAAAAATATAATATTGCTGTTCAATTATTATAACTTTTTTCATATTTCGAGTAGGATAAATTTTCATATATATCTATATATAACTCTTTTTCAAATTAAAAAAAAAAGAAAAAAAAGTTATTGGTTCCTCGTTTAGAGGTAGGCCAGTATTCGGCAGATGAGCACGTATTAACTGCTATCTAATACAACGCTGCTGAAGGCTGGTAACCTTCTCAGCAAAATCACCAACCAATTGAGACTCTCGGTTTCCTTTCTCTGTCCTCACCCCCCCCCCCCAATAACAGAAGTTTTGGTGGGACTGACGTTACGACTAGACTCTTCACCGTACGACGAATAATCACTTAACTTGGACATGATTTCGGCTCGCAAAACAAATCTCGCGCATAAAGGTGATAGTTGGGTGTACAATCTAAACATGAATAATACAAACAATAAAGTAGCCTCGGAATGGACTGAAACTTTGATTGACGAAATGCATACATATGGTAAACGTAAAGTTCCAGTTGCAGGCGATGAATGAAGACTGGGTGTTTGGAATGCTAGAGGAGTGAATGATCTTCAAGTAAGAGAACTGCGAGAAACTATGCATGCTAGGAAACTAGATATTTTATGTGTACCTGAGACGAAGAAAATGGGTTGCGAAAGTAGAAACATAGAAAATGGGGTGTTGAAAGGCGGTTTTGAAATATGGTCAGGAGTAGGTAGTGAATCAAATCGTAGTCAAGGGGTCGGTTTGATTATGAATGAAAAAGCAAGACAGCATCTCAAAGATCATGATTTTGTATCTCCCAGATTGTTGTGGGCTAGAATGAATGTAGAAATTAGAAGATTCTTTATCATAGCGTGCTACACCCCAGTTGACAGTGAGCCGCGAGAAGTCAAAGGCGCCTTCTGGGACAATTTAATTGATACAATAAGTACTTGCGATCAAGGTGAACGAATAATTCTGCTAGGAGATATGAACGGATGGGTCGGCTTCCAATGTCAGGATACAGATACAGAAAGGGTGCTAGGTAATTTTGGGGATCCAACAAGAAAAAATTATAACGGGGAAAAATTAGTTAGCTTATGCTTAGAAAAGGGCCTATTTATTACCAATACTTGGTTTCGACATAAAATGATCCACACGTATACCGGGTGTAAAGGAAATAACCGCAGTGTAATTTAATTGCGATTATGCGGATGAAAGACTAAGAGAACTAGTCAAAGATACAAGATTCATGAGGGGTTCCGAATGCAATACTGATCATTACCTTTTAGTCTCGAAAATAAACTTAGGGCGGGGATGGAGAAGAAAGAAAAAAAAAAAAAACGAAACAAACTCGAATAAAGATTCAAAATTTACAGAGACTGGAAGTGCGAATAGAGTTACAAAATAAGTTAAGCGAACGCATAGATAGGGCAACTTGGGAAGCGCTTATAAGCAATAAAGACATAGAGGGCGCGTGGACTTTGTTAAGGGATATCATTGTTAAAACTGCAATTGAAGTGTGTGGTACAGCAGTGGTAGGAAGAAAGTCTGGTGATGCGTGGTGGAATGATAAAATTCAAGTAGCCCAGCAAGAAAAGAAAAAAGCGCACGAGAGAACATTAAATATGACAGGTCTTAGCGATGAGGAGAGAAATAGACTCGAAAATGATTATAAAGACAAAAAGAGGAAAGTTAAACGACTAGTCAAGGAGAGTAAAGAAAAAATCAGAACATTATATAAACAGTTGAAGGAAAGTAAAAGTACCGAGTTTGCCAGCATGAGAAACAGCAAATGTGAAATGCTATATGATATAGACGAGATAGTATACGCTCTACAAGACTCTTCTTAAAAAATATTAGGAGGTGAAGATATAGGACAACAAAACTGCGACATAGAACATAATGCATTATAAAACCCAATTGAAAAAGTCTGTGTCACTGAGGTCAGAGACATAACTAAGAACTTGAAAAACGGTAAGGCTGCTGGTATAGACAGTATTAGCGCTGAAATGCTTAAATACGGTGGCGAGTACATACCTCACAGGTTGTGCGAATTGATAAATTTATGTATCGAGACGGGGGAAGTCCCAGACGATTGGAGAAAAGCGATTATCGGACCAATATACAAAAGAACGGGAGATAAAAGCAACTGCAGTAATTACAGAGGTATCAGCCTACTAAGTACCGTAAGTAAAATATACTCAAAAATACTTATTCGTAGGGTAATGGAAATCACAGAAGAAAAGATATGGGAAGTCCAAAGTGGATTTATGACAGAAAGATCATTTACGGATCAGATATTTAGCCTAAGACAGATCACAGAAAAAAGCTTGAGAGTAGGAAAGAAAGTTTTCTGTGCATTTATTGACCTAGAAAAAGCATTTGACAAAGTAAATAGAAATAAACTTCGGGAAGTCCTTAAAGAGTACGGAGTAAATGGAGGGCTCCTACAAGCAATAAAAACAATATATACAGGTAATAAAGCGAGTATAAGGGTAAATGGGAAACTGAGTGGTGTAACAGTCAAGGTACGTGGGTTAGCTTTCGCAGATGACAAGATTGTTATGGCAGAATCAATCGAAGACTTGCAAAGAATGTTGAATAAACTTAATACAAGCATGAAGAACATGGACCTCAAAATAAACTTAAATAAAACAAAAATCATGGTGTTTGAGGGAAAATGTGAGAAAGCAATATGCAACATTCTCCTAAATGATGAGAGATTAGAACAAGTTGACAAGTACGTATATCTAGGTAGTCTATTCACTAGCGACGGAAAAATAGATGGGGAGTTAGATAGGCGCATAAATAAGGATAAGCTGGTTATCGGTAGAGCAGGGTCCAACCTAACAAATAAAAAAATATCAAAAAAAGCTAAAATGGCCATACATAATTCTATATTCGTACCGACTGTACTATACGGTAGCGAGACATGGACCTGTCAAGAAAAGGACAGGAGTAAAATTAACGCGATCGGCATGAAACCTCTGCGCATAATATGCGGGAAAATACTGATGGACAAAGTCCGAAACGTGACAATCCTCGAAGAATGTGGTACAGGAGAGACACTAGTTGACATATGGGAAAGAAATCAGTTAAGATGGTTCGGACATCTTGAATGAATGAAAGATGAACGACTGACCAAACAAGTGTATAAAGGTAAAGTAAATGGCAGAATTCCCAGAGGTAGACCGCCGAAAGAATGGTTAGAATCTGTAAATGAGACATTAATCCGAAGAGACATAAGAAGCCATAGAAACACAAGTGCTTGCATGAAAAAATGCATGGACGTGAAGGAAGCTAGATTAGTATGCCAGGACATAAAAGTGTGGCGACAGATAGTTTGTAAACAGAGTGACAATAGAATGAATGACGCCTGAAACAAAGACCTTGGATACTAATGGGCCCAAGTGGGGAACCATACATCTACCTCATACCTATATACCTACCTACTTTATACCTATATATCCATATACACACTACTATCTTCCAACCGAGCAAGTCACGCCTACCCCGAAAAGAAAATGGCTTAATGGTATAATAATAATAATAATAATCCTCCGGCTCTTGCAGTCAGCCGCGCTGTTTTGGGCTAACTCCCCAATGCAATGAATTATGCGGTTACGACACCAGTATCGCGCAGTGCCACCCACAATAGGCCTCTCTCGGATGGAGGCCATGGTTCAGTTGGGAGTGGCAATAGGACCGAACCGAGGCGACGACCAGGCAATGGCCCCGGACAAACGCGAGAACATCGATTTAAATGGTCGGACCACCTCAGGAGAGACATCCTTACCTGTTGGCAAAGAAGCTCACCGGCGCGAAGAGGATTCATGCAGAGGTTACATGACCGTTGGGTCAATATGCACCCGGAATATGCTCATCAAACACCTCAGTATTTAAGAGATCAGGTATCCTTTTTGCGAAAAAACGTATATGAAGCTCTTTATCAACAAGAAGAAAAGCAACATCCTCCATCGAATATTCCATCCGTTCCAGCAAGACCACCTTTGCAGATAGCCCATAATGCTAACATGAGAAGCAGGAGATCTATCCACCAAAAAGTCTTTCTCAGGATGGACAAATTAGCTGAAGCTAATACTGCTCTCCCCGATTTGCTCCCCGACGATGTTAATCTCTGGAATCTGAACTGTGTTGTTTACGAGAAGGCGGTCTCCTTGCTTAGCGACAGTAGAAGTAACGATACTTCAGTACGTCTGAGTAAGACTCGCGAGCGTATTGCACAGCTTCAATTCAAAATTGAAACGGCGAGACGGCATGCATCAAATATTCAGTGCGTGATTACCTACATAACATTAAATAAAAAAATCACTCCAAAAGTTAGGGCACTTAATCGAAACTTAAGGAAAGCAAATCACACGCTGAACAAGTGTAAACTGTTGACCATCAAGCAGCACTGGACGCAAAAAATAAGATCTCTTTCAACAGCGAAACAGCGCCTTGAACGGCGAGTAAAGTGGATTCAGGAAAATCCCACCTTTTCTACTCATCCTTCCCGTCTGTTCAATAACATGTCATGTTCCGTTAAAAATCCGCCTAGTCGAGAAGAGATTCAAGTCTTCTGGGAACAAGTATATGGAGATACTTATCAGCTAAATGAAGACGCTTCAGATATATCACTCTTTCGTAACTTTTGCCAAAGGCAAAGGTTACAAGGTCCAGAGGAAGAGTGTCCACTAATTACTGCTGAAGAAGTGAAGAAAGTTATCGCTAGAACTAAGAACTTTTCAGCGTCAGGGCCAGATAAAATCAACAACTTTTGATGGAAGAAGTTTACTTCTACGCACCAACATCTAGCTCGTATATTTACTACTTTCTTAAACGGAGAACAACCCGTTCCGCAGTGGCTAGTGGAAGGACGCACGGTATTGATCCCTAAGACCGGAGATTTGTCAAGTCCAAAGAACTACAGGCCCATAGCTTGTTTGAACACCAGCTACAAGCTATTCACTGGCATCCTCAAAGAGAGGATATTAACATCTATAGAGTCGGTATGGAGTCCAATAGTTGAACAACGTGGATGCAAGAGAGGTCTGGAAGGTTGCAGGGAGAGCCTGTTAATGGACAGGTGTATTACCCAGGACTCGATCAGGTATCGACGCAATCTATCCATGGCTTGGATTGACTACCGTAAGGCATTCGATACTACGAATCATGAGCTACTTATTAAGCTCATTGAGTGCATGGAGGTGCATCCAAAAATAGTGAGATGCATAAAAGAGCTTCTTCTACTCTCTAAGTCCGATACTTTTCTGCATCTCCCTCTTGCCTCTATCTATTGTGCTCCGAGGCAAAAGCTCTGGATACCTATGTGGCCCGCCGAACAAAAGAGAACATAAGGTCAACCACCTTTTATACATGGACGACCTTGAACTCTTTGCTTCCTCGAAAGAGGACCTTAACATCCTTGTGGAGGCGGTAAATAGGTACTCTAAAGCGATTGGCATGAGCTTCGGACTGGATAAGTGTGCCTGCGTCCACCTACGCCAAGGAAGATTAGAAACTACATCATCGCGTCACGATCAGGATGTTCAACTCATAGGCGGAAATATCATTCAACATCTTGGTATTGGAGAAACATATACATATCTTGGAATACCGCAAGCGGAAACCCATGATGTGCTTGCGTTAAAAACGTGCTCAAAAGTCGTGTACAGGAAGCAGAACATACGCTTATACTAAAAGAATATGCTGACAAGCCCCTTCATGGTAAATTCTACGGCATTATACGTAGAGAAGAGCTCTCGATGGGTCTGTCCACCATGTTTCTCAAGTCTGCTGGATTAAAATCGGAAACTGAGGGATTTCTTTTTGCCTGTCAAGATGGCGTTATAGACACCTTAGTTTACCGCGAGCG
Organism: Andricus curvator; assembly: GCA_932195095.1. Taxonomy (NCBI): domain Eukaryota; kingdom Metazoa; phylum Arthropoda; class Insecta; order Hymenoptera; family Cynipidae; genus Andricus; species Andricus curvator. The sequence continues at coordinate 49,789 of CAKNYM010045389.1, forward strand.
CATAATGAATACACCTGTAGGCGATACCAACTGCTGAGCGTGCAAGCAAGAGCCAGAAACACTTGGACATGTTCTCAGTGGATGCTCAAAATATGCACGATACAAGTACATAGAGAGACACAATGCGGCTCTAAAAGTGTTATATTACCATCTGAGGCACTTCTATGGTGTTGATCTATTGCCCGCCTTGCCATACGCCCAGGGGGAACTCGAGTCCGTTGTGGAGAATGATGAGTGTAAGATCTACTGGAATTTCTCATTCTCCACCACTCAACGTATCAGTGCTACGAAGCCTGATATTGTCCTCCAAGATCTGAAGAACAAGATCATTTACGTGATTGAATTCTCGGCACCAGCCGATGGTAATATCACGGCAAAGGAGGAAGAAAAACGGGCGAAATATCAAGCACTTCTTTTCGAGCTGAGCAGGCTCTACCAATGTTTCAAAGTCCATCTTGTAGTTCTCATAATCGGCTTGTTGGAGGTATGAAAGCTTCATTTATTAGCCAACTCAACAAGATTCCGGCTTGCCAGCGTCAGGCTCATTCCATCGCGAACCGGATGCAAAAGGCTGTTCTTCTGGGATCACTTCATCTGGTCCGTCAACACTGTTCCTCATAACATTCTACAAAGATTGTTAGCTCTAAAAAAGTATCCAGAGGTGAAACTTCATCTCCAGCTGTCGCGTCTGCCGCGTAAGATCATCCGCGGCTAGAGACCTGACTCCAAGAAACAGTGTTGCCCGATGTTATCTCGCGTAAATTTCCCGCTCTTGCTTACCTTCTAGGACAGAAGGAGCAGAAGTGGATGACGTACACGTTCCAGTTGCGTCGGGATTGGTTGCTTTAAGGAACCATGATCGTAGCCTCCGGAGCCTACAACTTCTCAGATATAAGAAGTAGCAGCATGGTAGCTCTAAGAAAGCATCCAGAGGCGACTGTTGTCACCTCCAACACTCACGGCCGCTGTGTAAGGATAACAGCTGTAAAGGCAAACTGCAAACTACACCATTCTCCTAATTTTGTACCTACAACATCATCGCAAATGATTTCAAACATCATTCAATGATTCTCATCTCATCAGTCACTTGACTTAGTCCGTGGCTATGACGAAAAACCGGGTTCACCCGAGAAAAGGTTTGAAAAAAAAATAATAAGTAGCAGTATATAATTTATAATAAATTGTACATATGGAAGAAAGAATGGAGAAAATATTATTCAAAAGCTAAAATACAAATCTTAGCGACTGGCCGTTTGACGACAGATTTGGCCAGACGCACTGAGACAGTTCTAATTACATTGTCTTTGCCCGGATGGACCTCTGTGATTCTTCCAAGAAGCCATTTCAATGGGGACAGATCATTGTTCCGAACAACAACCATTGTTCCTGGTACTAGGCGATTCCCTATCGGCTGGGCCCATTTGCGACGTTGTTGCAGCTGATGCAAATATTCCCTTCGCCAGCGCTGCCAAAAATGCTGGGTCATTTGCTGCACATGCTGGTATCGATTGAGCCGATTTTGTGAAAGATTACGTAGATCTGGCTCTGGGATTGCGGTGAGCGATTCTCCAATTAGAAAATGTCCGGGGGTTAAAGAAGTAAGGTCATTGGGATCATCTGAGATTGAGGACAGGGGACGTGAATTCAAACATGCTTCAACTTGCGTTAACAGCGTATACAGTTCTTCGTAGGTGAGACTCGTTTCGCCCACTACACGATACACATGTTTTTTCGCCAATTTCACCGCTGCTTCCCATAAACCTCCGAAATGTGGTGCACTGGGAGGTACCATGTGCCACGAAATTCGTTGATTCGCAGGAAGTCATGCACATTACCTTGAAATTCGCTGTCAGACAACAGAGCTTTTAATTCCTTGAGTTCGTTCCAGGCTCCTACAAAATTTGTGCCGTTATCACAATGAATATGTTTACATGGACCTCGTCGAAGGATAAAACGTCGCATACAATTTAAAAAGCGTCAGTTGACAAATCGCTTGCTAGTTCTATATGTGCCGCTTTAGTTGTAAAACACACAAAAATGCACATATATGCCTTGATTTTAACGCGGCTACGCGGTCTGTCTATGAGGTAATAAGGTCCGGCGTAATCGACTCCTGCTGTGTAGAATGGTCGCTCTGGAGTGACTCTAGATGCTATAACAGTTTGGCACCCTGCGTGCAACAAACGCACGTGTTCGTGTGATATTACTAACAAAGTCAGCGGATTGTTTGCTGATAAAATGATCGGATGTTTCTGATCGTACGGTACTGGTGCGTTAGCGAGGCGTCCGCTCACCCTGAAGAGGCCTTCCGTATCGATGAATGGTGACAACGATAGCAAAATTAGATTTTTTGGAAATTTGTCTAATTTCCCTAATTTCTCTTATCTCTGGTGAGAAATCTTGGGCGTGAGCAAGCTTTAAAAGGCAGTTACGCGCACGAGTCAATTCTTCGGGTTCAAGATTTCCGAACTTTCTGTTGGCCTTTGCTGCTGCAAGATTTCTAGGAAAACGAAGACAATACGCTGTCACTCTAATCGCACGAGTTAATGACGAGTAACGTTTAAGTAATGAGAAATCTAATTCGGAAGTGACAACAAGTACACGTTCACATTTACGTTCTTCTGGCGCATCTTTCACGTGTAAGGTTCGTTGAGGTGGCCAGAGGTTTGAGTTTCGGGATAACCAGGACGGTCCATTCCACCAAAGTTTGCAGTCGCGCAGATCTTCCGGGTTGATACCTCTTGAGATGACGTCAGCTGGATTATCCTGTGATACCACGTGGTACCAGTTGTTATTTGTCAAGTTTTGAATCTCACTGGTACGGTTTGCAATATACGTTTTCCAGCGACTGGGCGAAGACTGGATCCAATAGAGAGTGATTGTTGAGTCAGTCCAGAAGTAAGTCTCATCAATTTTTAAAGTCAGTGCTGTGCTGATAGATTCGACTAATTGTGCCAGGACCAGGGCAGCCTGAAGTTCAAGTCGTGGGAGAGAGATTTTCTTTAATGGGGCGAGTCGCGATTTGGCACATAGTAATTGTACAGTGTGATTGCCGTAACGATCTGGCGCTCTTAAATAAATGCACGCGCCATATGCAGCCTCTGAGGCATCACTTAATTCGTGCAGTTGTATGGTAATCGGACTATCGCAAAGAACCCATCTTCTCACGGAAATCTCATTTAACTTAATTAATTGATTGCTGAAATTATCCCAAATAGTGTGTAGATTTTGTGGCACGGCTTCATTCTAATCAATCTGCAATTCCCACAATTTTTGAATAATTATCTTAGCCCTGACAACGACCGGTCCGACTAGACCTAAAGGGTCGAAGATTTGTGCTGCCTTTGACAAAATTGTCCTTTTTGTGATTCTTTTTAGAGGAGTTTCTTGAACCGAGTAGCGTAATGTGTCAAGCGTAGAATTCCATAAAAGTCCAAGAAGTTTAGGGTCTTTATCACCCTGAATCAATTTTTCAGATGGTACATGCTGATTGTTTGCAAGAACTCGAGGATCGTTGCATGCCCATTTACGTAATTCGAGTCCTGCGGAGTTCAAAAGTTGATTGAGTTCCTTTTTGAGTTGTTGAGCCCCTTTTATAGAATCATCTCACGTCGTTAGATCGTCAACATAAAAGTCCCTGACTATGACATCACTAGTGATGGGAAAGTCCTTCTTATTTTCTTCTTCGATCTGCCTTAACGTTCGAGTTGCTAAAAATGGTGCTGAGGCTGTTTCGTACGTCACTGTGGTAAGCCGAAAGTGCTGAATTTCTTGAGATGGGTCACGCCTCCATAAAATTCGCTGCAAAGCTTGCTGGTCTTTAGTAATTTTAATCTGTCGATACATCTGAGTAATGTCGGCAGAAAGAACAATACGATGTTGACGGAATCTCAGGAGAATATAAAAAAGGTGACTTTGAAGGACAGGTCCGACAGATTCAAAGTCGTTGAGTGAGATTCCGGATGAGGTCTTGGCGGAGCCATCGAACACTATACGGACTTTGGTTTTGGTACTGCTTTCCTCAAAAACCGCGTGATGTGGGAGATAAAAAATCGGTCCATGTGAGTTTATTTGCTCTGGAGGTATTTTTTCCATATGTCCTTGTGCTTCATGATCGTCCATGAATTTAATATAGCTTTTCTTGAGTACTGGCTGCTTGCTGAGCTTCCGTTCTATCGAAATGAGACGTTTTTGTGCCATATCGAGCGAATTTCCGAGCTCTGATACTTCGGATTTTAGAGGAAGAGAGACGACAAATCTCCCCTCATGATCACGTTCAGTTGTAGCTTGAAAATGCTGCTCACAGCCGTTGTGTGAGTGTAGGTCTGGATACGGTTTCCTTGAAAAGATGTTTTCGATTTCCCAGAATCGCGCAACGTCATCATGCAGCTGCTGGTTGGTAATAAGATTGCAACTTAACTTTCGTTTCACCTTTGATCCAGCTACTATCCATCCTAATTGGGTCTTTTGAATAATTGGCTGACCGTCGCGTAGTTGTATTTGACCTACGCACAAGAGCTTCCAAAATAAACCGGCGCTAATTAAGAGGTCGACAGATCGAGTTTTCGCAAAATGAGGATCAGCCAATTTGATTCCTTCTGAAATTTCGAAGTCCTTGCGACGGAGCGGTATATTTGACATGTCATCTGTAATTTCAGGAGTAACGAAGCAAGTGATACTTGCGGTAAATGCACGTAGATTGAATTGTAGCATTGATGCGATGTCGCGGTTCCTGAGTTGTTTTACCGACACCTGAAATTAAAGTGTCTGAGTCCGATACTAGCAATTTAAGCCGTTGACACAATTCACGCTTTATGAGATTGACTTGAGAGCATGAGTCGAGCAGCGCTCGACATTCATGGCGGTTGCCCTGACTATCCTTAATCCACACGATTGCAGTACCTAACATAACGTGATCGCTGTCCTTAGAATTTGTTATGAGTGAGGCCTTGGCTACGGAGTCGCTGTTTCGTTTCGAATTTGGTTCCTCGCACTCGGCAGTATCTTTCGTGGTGCGTTCGAGGTGTAGTAACGTGTTATGCTTTCCTGGGAATTTGCTACACGGACCGAGGGTGCATTGCTTATTCCGATGTCCAGGAGATAAACAATTTAAAAAACGCCAAGACGCAATGCTTCTTGTATTCTAGACGGTATTGGAAGTTCACGTAATTTGTCACAGTTATAGAGTGCATGAGAATCGTTACAAAGTGGGCACGTCTTTTTCGTCGCTGCATGTGATGTTAATTGCTCAGAAGACTGTGATTTCGCGCTTTTAGAATACGAGTTTTTTTGCTATTATTATTACTGGTACTATTTGTATCCTGTTTCTCGATAGTAGTCCTCTGAAGATATTTACAATGATTTTCTAAGAACGTCATAAGATCTTTTAGTGCAGGTTTCCTAGAAATTTCTAACAAATGTTTTTCCCATTCGCGTTTTGTGAACTGATCGAGATTCGTTGTTAATAAATAAATAATCATCGTACCCCAATTATCGGTTTGCTCGCCTAACGATTTGAGTGCTGACAAGTGGTTATTCGTGTCGTCGATCAACTGTCTCAGAGATACGTAAGACGGTTTCCTCATTGGATTTAAATCGAATACTGATTTCGTGTGATAGTGAATCAGTGAGAGTGAATCTTCATACCGGTCAATTAATACCTGCCAGGCTAATTCATAATTTGAGTCTGAGACACCGAGCGATTGAATGACACGAGCCGAGTCCCCGCTTAGTGCTGAGATGAGCTAGTGGAATTTTCGAATATTTGAAAGTCGCGAATTTTCATGAATCAATGACTTAAAGGTGTCGCGGAATGGTAGCCAGTCTTTAAATGACCCATCAAATTTCGGCAGCGTGAGTGTAGGAAGTTTTACACTGAGTGAATCGATTGATGAATTTGAGACGAAAACAGGTGTCTCATTACGGGACGATGTATCTGATTGATTATTTTGAATTCGTATCGTAGACTCCACCTTACATTGCTCAATAAAATTCCTAACTTTAGTAAGAATGTCAAAGTATGTATTTTCGAATTCTTCGCGATCCTCTGCTTGTTCCTCACTTTTGATCTCGTCATCAATAACCAATTGTTGAATTGCGGTTTGTACGATGTCATATTTTTCGTAAAGAGTTTCGAAATTCTGTAGTCGCGCTGGTAGTGAACGTATACCGGACGTCTTATCATGTTCAGCAAAGAAATTTTTAAATCGCGTTAACGCCGCTTTGATTGGCACTCGCTTGCACTTCAATTCACTTAGTTCTGTCATTTTTTACGCAAGTTGAAAGTTTGAATTCAAGAAAATGGAAAAATGGACTTGGAGACTCACCGAAATGAAGAAATGTACTGCTGTAGATTCAGCTCCTCTCTGGATCTCTGAGCTCGGTATTAATTTGTAATTAAGAGTACTCCATGTGCTTAAAGTCCAAAATATTCATTTTTTATCATCCACATTATAGTCACTTGTCCAACAATTGTCACTTGTCCACCACTCGGTCACTCAACACTTACTATCACTGTACAAAATACGAGTTCAGGTTCTGTTCTGTTTATTCAATGTCCACTAGTTCCGTTGAGTCAATGTGCACTAGAATTTCACTTCAAATCACAAATCACTTCACAATTTAGTACCGAGTTAAGTTTCATTTAAAGTTCACTGCTAGTTAGCAAAAATATCCGGCTCGAAGGACCATGTTTTGTTTGTTAAAAGTTATTAAAAATTACTTCTACCAAACTGTATTAGGTTCTGTTAAAGATTTGGCCAATTGAATCTTGAGCATGCAGACTAAATTAAATGCATGCAAATTAAATAAGTCGTGTGATGATTAAATTGCATTTATTTCGCACACTATATAAATACAGAGGAATGAACATGTATCTATACATTAGAAACGGTCTGCAAAAGTGTTGTACCGAGCGCGTCTCTCAGAGTACTGTTCCTCCAGCCCCTTCTACCCCAGGCCCTTCCCAGGATCAGTCCCGGGTTGCCCTGTTGCCACTTCATGTTTCGAATTCATGAAAATTTTGGAAATAAGTGGCAACGTTGTACTACTCAGAAAAGTGATCCTTTAGCAAGGGTCACATCATCAGTCGGGTAACTATAAATCGGCGAGACAATGAGACTGACCCCCAAACCAGATGAGGCATCCTAAGGGTTCAGCCTTAGTACAATAAAGCAATTTCACTTTACGACAGAAACGTGCTTTCTGTCTATTTCCCTTGCTCAAGGAAAACTTTACTGATAATCTAGAGGTGAGAAAGTTGGCAAAATCGTGGAAAGAGCCTAAAGGATAAATAATATACTTTCAGTAATTCAAATAAAAATATTCTTTAGCAGAGTCTAAACATCCCGCCCACCGTTGAAAGAATACTTTCAACTAGAATAATAATATTTCCTTAAAGAACACAATACGAATACAATTGACACATACATGCAAGTACAATTGATACTAGAATTCAGGAAAATCTATTTCACTGTTTCATAGTAGGTACATAGGCTATGGATTAGTAAGTAACAACCCTCATTTTTGTTTGAGATTTGCACTAGAACAGTTCATGAAAGCTCTTCAATGTGAATCAGCATATTAAAAGAGCAGTGTTCGGTGCAGTAATCGGTCTAAAAGTGCAACAATTTCTAGTTTAAATAATATTGTTCTCTAGATTGAATGGTGATTGAACGTTTATGCTATATTAAGTATAATTCTTAGTGGGACAACATTTGGCTCTCCGCGGAATATCTGATCGTCTTTATGATTCTAATAATGGGACGTTTTTAAAAGCAATTGAAATTATCGCTAAACTTGACCACGTAATGAGTGAGTATATTAAGCGTGTTCAAATTAAACAATATAGTAAAACTATGACAGCGTATTTAGGAAATATTATTTAAAGTAAAATAATAACTTAAATCATTCATTATTCGCGTTGAACGAATAACATGTGTCGTCCGATTTATTAAACTAAATATGCCAGATACGTGAGTGTTTTCTTGGCTTTCATCAAGTCACTGAACAATGAGGTGAAGGACTTGCGCATGTTGTATTAAATAAATTATAGTAATATGGCTTATGCGTTTAGAATGCTTGGGGTCAAAGCTACGATAGCGGTATTAACATAAAAGAAAACACAAAGGTGTTCAGAAGAGAATACTCGACTTCAACGTACCCTAGAGCTTTTATGTTCCTTGTTCTCCTCACAGTTTAAATCTTGCTGTAAATGATTCTGCAAAATGTAGTATTGACGCTGTTGACTTTTCCGGAATTATGCAACAAGTATATATATATTTTTTTCGGCGTCAACTGAAAGATGGCAAGTTTTTTGTGAGTATCTTTCGAGATTTACAGTAAAACCGCTATCTGATACATGTTGGTCAAGTTAAACAGATACAGTAAAACGATTTCTTTATCAAATACACTCGAACCTGGATTTAACTACGGTCACGGTTTTGGCGTTGGACTCAAATCCAGGGACTTCAAACGTAAAAATCAGGGTCGTGTGAACAATGAGAGTGAAATGACACAATGTGACGCAGTTATCCAGTTAGTCCGTTAAGGTACTGCGCTTTATCGCATGAGTGACCAAGGACGCCGTACCCTTTCGGCCTCGCGGCTCCTCTCAACGGAAACTGCCGTGCGGCGTCAATTCTCGGAAAACACAAAGTTTACTGCAATTCGGAGTTCCAGTGTAGGCAAAATGTACAATGTATTAATAGAAATAAATGTAAACTCAGGAGGACCACTCTACTCGCCATTAAGCGCGGTGTTTAGCTACTGAAATCAAAAGCTTCTAATTTGCATGCTCAGTTGTCATTTGGCATAAAATCTTATCTAATGTCAACGTAGTAAGTCTGATGTTACAGCAGTCGAATCTCGAAGTAGCCAAATGTAACACAATAATAAATGTATTATTCATTATTTGTTTATATTCTATTTACCATAATAATTATAATTAATGTTCATTATTATAAATACTATAAATATAAATTTTTGTAATTTTTATAATTCATACTAAACAATTTTGAATGGTCTATGGACAACGAAAATACTAGGGTTTTTAAGAAGAAGGGAAGGCGGCAATTATACACTTCACCCGGGCGCTGGATGTCTAGAAACGGCCCTGCCAACGCCTCAACATCGCGTCGTCGACTTGTCTCACACCCAGGCCAGGTTGTGTGGAGAGAATTTCAGACCGGATTCTGTCTTCCAGTAACCGACGTCTCAGACTCCAGTAGAGAACTCGTCGAGCGATTTTCCAAGGAACTATTTCTTGAATTGTGTTCTTTTCCAGCATCCGCTCCGGCGTGTCGTGAAGATCGATAGAATTATGTGGGGATTCTCGATCTGAATCACATCACCCTCTGGCCAAGTCGAACTAGGTAGGAACCAATTCCAATTGCTCGACGGCATACGATGGAAATCGTCATCACCTGGAGAAAATTATAATTTACATTCATTATTAAATGCTACTTCTGGCAAAGTAATTTTTAAATATTTAGAAATTAATTATTCTAACTACTGAGAAAAATGGTGTTATTTACTTGTTCATAAGCTCTGGAAGTTTCACCAGCGATCATTCCAGCGTATTTGAGATTCTCGACACCGAGGCCATCGTCCTTTCCAATTATGTCCGTGATTTTGTAGCGAGACTCGCCTCCGTCTTCAATCAAAGAAGCTTTGACGGATTAACAGGAGCTAGTCTTGCATAATCATCCGGAGTTAAGTAGATGTATTTGAAACCTTTTTCAGGTTCCTTTTCGTCTTCCCACGAAATTTTGAAGAGAGCTTTCACCTAGAGACGTATTTTTCAATATTTAATATCTAATAAAGTGAATAGTTGGTTTGTTTTTCATTTATTTAGAGATAAGGTTTTTATTAATGCACACTTACTTCCTCAGCAAGACCAATTCACGCACCAGAGTTGGCTGAGAAATAGATTCGAGGGATTCCAAGTTGCCTTGATCTTTCGGATGCTCTGCAGAACAGCATATCTTCAGTCATTCCGAAAGAGCCGATGAGATGAGTAAGGTCGTTGGCGATTAAAATAATATCCCTGCCAGTTGGACATTCTGGAGTGTAAAGGGTTAATTTCCAAGCGACCATACCGACGTCGTTTTCTCCGGGTAAACGCTTAAGTTCGACAAGATTCTCTCCATCCAAAACCAGCTCCGCAATGTCTATGAGAGGATTTGGCATTGTCACGTTTTCTGAAAAGGAGCAGAGTGTAAAGCAATGTGATTATTGAATCTTACTAATCAATAAAGAAATAAATTCAAGCATGCAAGCATTCAAGTATTGAAATTAAACCATTTTAATCTCAAAGGTTCAATATTGTACAAATTCCATGCTTTCCATATTTAAAAAAACCTACAAATGAAAAGCCTATAAAATTGAACAATTACAAGGCGTTCAAACACAAAATTTAAAACAAAATTTTATTATCTTGAAATATTCAATTGAAAATTATTCAATTCCACACGCTATTAGTTCAAAAGTGTCAAAATTATAAACTTTCCAAATTCACATTTGATCCATTTTAACCGCACCCAATTTAAAATTGTCCAATTAGGAAAATTTTAATGTGAAACGATTTGATTTTCATCATTCCGAAATCAATAGTAATAAATTAGGTATTGAAACGCCTTCATTTCTAATGCTGCAACATTGTACAGTGATTGCAGTTGTTTACAGGTTTAATTGTTGGGAAAATAGGGGAATTTTTCTATGAAAAAAAGTTGTTTTTTCACAATTTTGTAAATCTTCTTTGAAATCTGTATCGATATTTTCGGTCAAACCCGCCACCTTAAGCTACAATTGCACAACAATTTTAAAGCTTTTTTGAAATCTAATAATTGACTACTAAAAATGCTGACTTCCATTTCTTTGAAATATTTGGAATATAATTTTTTTACTATCTCATCCTTATGAGAAGGTATTAGTTTTATGTAAAACTTGACTTCGTCGGTTTTCAGCAAATCTCCACGTTTTGAGACCCCTTCAGATAGAAAAAACGATTTTTACGAAGGTCTCTGTATCTCTATGTAGTTTCTTTGTAATCTATGGTATAATGTAGGCACGATATCTTTTCAAAGGCCAAATGACAAATGAAAAAGACAAATGAAGACTGCGATTGTAATAAATATAGTTGGTAGAGCTATAAAGTTATCACATCAAAATTTCCATAGAAAAAGTATTGAATCATGCCAACAGATTTTTCTTTGAACCACTATCCACCTTCGTTCATTGAAAAACATATAAACAACTGAATTCATCATTCAAATCAAAAAGATAGCATTAGAAAAAACAAAGAGATAAGAGATTCCGATATATTCAATACGGTTGTTTTACCTTATTTCGATAAAATTTCAAGGGCCTTGAGATCATTACTAGGAAAAATTGGTTTACATACAATCTATAGAATTCCATTCAGAAGTAACAGAACTATATTAAATTGAGAAAGGACATACGTGACAAAATGAAAAAAGAAAATGTAGTTTATAAAATAAAATGTAACAGTTGGAAGGCAGTCATAGGTCAAACAAGAAGACCGCTAAGAATAAGGAGAGATGAACATCAAAATAATTTGTATAGAAATGAGAAATATCATAGCGTTCTGTTAAAGCATAGAATCACATAAGGCCATGAGTTCCATTGGGACCATGTAAAAGTCTTATATAATGAAAGGAACCAAAGAAGGAGGGAATTTATTGAAATATTATACATTAAGGGAGAGGGCAATAATGCAATCAATTTAAAAACGGATCTTTCGAGATACAACAAAGCTTTTGATAGTTTTATCACATTTTTATAGGAAATAATTGTATTGGAATATTCTGTTCATCGTCATTTCAAACAATTATTAAACTGCATAAAAGGTTTCCGAAATATTAAGGATTGAGACGTATACCAAAAATAAAAAGTAAAAAAATCATTTTAATGAAAAAGAATAAATAAAAGTAAGGTGAATACCATTATGATAAGAAACTTCAAGCTCATATTTACATACATTACTAATATTAAGCATATGATAGAAATATTTTCTTGTAATAGTATCTTATAATGAATACACTGATGAGCAGATCTAAAATGGTCTCGCAACATGTTGGTCCTAAAGTAGTATAAAAAAGACGGAGAAAGAAAAAAGAAATGAGAGTGAGGATGGCTTGATTGTCTCTTTCCTAATTCTCTCTCTTTTTTTTCCTTTGTTATATGTTTGTCTCTAATGAGCCGATTACAATGTTGTTTGGAAACATATTTTGAGGTACTTCTATCCAATTCTTTTTGCATAAATTAAACTTTTTCATATATGTTTTTTCAAAACAACTGTTTTTTGGATTCACAATATGTTTGAGCCTTTTTGTTCAAAAATCATTTTTTCAGCAGATTATCATGTTAATATTGTGTGTCTGATTTTCCTTTTAAAAAATTCTCTTTTGTTAAGCTCCTTCGGCTTCGCACTCGATTTTGTCTAAAATGCGAACTCTTCTACATTAGGTTCAAAACTATTATATAAAATATATAATACATTTATTTCTGTACTTCGGCCTGAGATTGCTTATTAAGATATTGCAAAATAAAGTACAAATTTGATTATTCATAATTAATTGAATAATTGTTCCTTGTTTTGAATTAAATTTTATTCTCAGCTACCGTGAAAATGTATATAATTTCAATAAATGTATATCATTACAATTCATAATATGCATTGGTATTAAAACAGACGTATTGTCATTGTCTTGTTTTCATAATTGAAAAAAATGCGCATCCGACAAAAAACCATTTTTTTATTAAACGTTTCACTGCAAATTATGTCATTTGTCCATAAATTTAATTTGCTTACTAAAAATGTTTCTTGGACGTACAAATCAAAAGACGTTATTTGAACGTTTCAAAAACTGTCCTATGTCAGACCAAATAATGTACTGCAAACGTTTCATGTTCCAAATATGTCCTTGAAACGTCTCTGAAACATTGTATGTTTAAGGGACGTTATTTGGACTGACTTAGGACGTTTTTGAGTCGTTCTAATAACGTTTGTGCCCACTGGAAAGTGGTTCCAAGAAAATGTGTAGATACAATTAAGGTGAAAAATTTTGTTAAATAAAAAGTTATTTTAACTTGCGTCGTTTTTCCAAAAAGTTAATTTTTTTATTTCTAATGTATTCTTGTAACAAAAGTTTATAAGTTTGTAGATCTTTCTTGGGTGAAAAAGTTTAGTCTATTAATTTTTTTCGAACATTGTGTCATTTTTCGAAAAAAATTATTTTATATTTTTAATGTTATTGTTACGATTAACACAATAACAAAAACTGTGCGTTCCGTCAACAAATGATTAATAACAAATTTAAAGATCTTATTTGTGTGTACAAATTTTGCCGATGAGGTTTTTTTTCATACCTTGCGTCGTTTATTCAAACAAATTTTATATTTTTATTTTTACTGTTTTTTGCGAATAAAAGAAAAACTACGCATCCAATCAAAAAAGGATCCATTCCAAACTTGTAGATCTTTTTTGGGTGAACAATTTTTTTTTTCTCATCTTTTGTCATATCTTGCATAGTTTGACCGCAAAATGAGATTTTTCATTGCTTCAAGTGCGATCAAAATTTGATTTTTCGATTTTTCCAAAAAATTCAAAAAGTTGTTACGCTAGTCTTGTAGGGTGTTCAAAAATCAACTGTTTTTTCTTGACTTTTTTTCATATCGTGCGTTGTTTGGCTTAAAATTTTCATTTTCATTTGTTTTTTTGAATTTTGTAAATGCTGTAACTCTGGTAATTTTTTTTTATCGAAAAAAGTAATTAGGACAACTTGTTTCTCGTATTAAGTACTACGACTAGCCGTTCATATTATTCTTAAATCTTAAACAAAATTTATCTCAAAAATTTTGATAATACTCTAACTTTTTGAATTTTCATCAAAAATGGCTGCATAATGAACTCGACCTTCAGTTTAGGGCACTCAAAAAGTATACCAAGGGCCAACCCAGTGGGTACAAACGTTAAAGAACGTTATTAGAACGGCTCAAAAACGTCCTAAGTCAGTCCGAATAACGTCCCTTAAACATACAATATTCCAGAGACGTTTTAAGGACGTATTTGGAACATGAAACGTTTTCAGAACATTATTTGATCTGACTTAAGACAGTTTTTAAAACGATCAAATAACGTCTTTTGACTTGTACGTCCAAGGAACGTTTTTAGAACGTTCCAATTACGTTCTCAAATTTCGTGCCCACTGGGAATCCAATCGGTCAATTATTTCGAAAGTTATCGTGCTAAGAAACTAAACATCTACGCACACACACACAAAGTCAGAGACAGGCACATTCGCGAAAACCTGTTTTTCGGGTACAGAAGGTCTCAAACGTGGACATTTGACAAAAGCGATAAAAACTGAGGGGGGGGGGGGTCAAATTTTACACAAATCTAATACCTTCTCTGGTGAGAATGTAAAAAGACGATTATTCAACAAAATACATGAATTTTCACAAAATAGTTGAATTTTCAATTAAAAAAATGAATCTTCCACCAAAGAAACTTGCTGTGAATACGATCTCGAGTGTTTCTACTTTGTTTGTATTTACAATTATATGGTTCTCATTTCACGAGCACTTTGCTTCCCGTTAGAAAATGTATTTGCTTCCTCATAGAGGAAGTATTAGTTATTTTTTTAAATAATAGACAAACTAAAGTTTTCATTTTGATCAATATAAAAATATAAATTTACGAAAAATACAAAATTACAAAATAATATAAAAAAAAATTAAATACAATGACTAATCAGACAAATCAAATTTTGTATTTGAAATGGTAATTTTTCGAGCTGGAAAAGGGAAGGGAAAAGTTCTGTCGCACCCTATTCCTTTCCCAGCTTTATGATTTTTGTTTACAAAAATTGTCAGAATTATTTCATTTAAAAATTTATGATCAAAAGTCTTTTCTATTCATGCATAAACTTTGAATTATGTCGCTGAAAAAAGTCTTTCTGTTTGGAACGGATTTTTCAAATATTATAAAAGACCATAACATCCTTACTCTTCAATCAAGTGTATTGATATTATAGGTCAATCGATTTGCCTCGAATCAACGAATGCTTTCCATTCTTCCATCAATTTTTAATTATGTTCATGAAAAAAGTTTAACTATAAAAACCCGTTTTTTCAAATATTATGCATTACCATAGCTTCCATACTCTTTAACAAAATGTACCAATATTATAGATCAATAGATTCGGCTCGAAGAAACACATCTTTTCTATTCTCGCATCAACTTTAAATTATCAGAAAGAGAACAATTTTATTATAAAAATCGACTTTTCATATAATATAAATTTTCATAATTTTCGTACTCTTTCATGAAATGTATTAATATTATAGGTCAATCGATTCATCTCGAACCAAGGAATCTTTTATATTTTTGCATCGACTTTGAATTCTGTTAATGGAAAAAGCTTTACTATAAAAAATCGATTTTTAAAATATTATGAAGTGCTAAAAAAATGCAATAAATATATTTAGGAACCCTTCAGGTCAGTTTCAATATATTAGTGGTGAAAATAAGCCCTCCCAATTTTATCAATTTATCTACAACCGTCTTTAAGTTATCGTGTCCACAAAAAAGGGTGACATCCACAAACACACACACCTCCTCTATGAGGAAGTAAGAAACAAACTTTCAACCAAAACGATGAATTTTCAACTAAAATGATGATTCTTCAGCTGGAATACTTGAATTTTCAACTATAAAGATGAGTTTTTAAACCAGAAGATTAATTTTCCAACAAAAAGATTAATTTTCTACAAAAAAAGACTATTATTCAATCAAAATACATTAATTTTCACGGAATAGTTGAATTTTTAACTAAAAACGACAACATTTCAACCAAATAGTTGAACTTTTAGTTAGAAAATTAATTTTCCACCAAACAAAAAACAAATTTTCGACTAAAGTGATCAATTTTCTACTAAATGGATGAATCTTCAATTGGAATACTTTAATTTTCAACCAGAAATATGAATTTTCAAAGAAGATTTATTTTGAAACAGAAAGATTAATTTTCTACAAAAAAAAGACGATTATTCAACAAAGAACAGGAATTTTCACGAGATAGTTGCATTTTCAACTAAAAAAGACACAATTTTAACCAAATAGTTACATTTTCAGTTATAAGTTGAGTTTAATCAAAATTTTCAGTTAAAAAATTAATTTTCCACCAACGAAAAAACAAATTTTCGACTAAAGCGATGACTTTTGAATTAAAATGATTAATCCTCAACTGGAATATTTCAATTTACAACAAAATACATGAATTTTCAACTAACAGCGATCAATCTTCAACCAAAAATAAAATTGTTAAATTCTCAATTAAAAAATTATTTTCAAACAAAAAAAAACCAACTTGCAAAAATTAGTTAAATACAGTAATATACAACTACTTTTATGAATGAAGAATCATTCTTATTCAATTTTATATTGTAATTAAAAACGATTCGGCATTTTCTTATAATTTTTTGCTGAAAAACGATGGCGCTACAAAATAAGATTATATGTGAAACACACGATGTATTTAAAGCTAATTGAACCAGAATCATGCTCATTAAAAAAATCTGTATTTCGTTCGATCTAAACAAAGTTATAGGCGTTATACACTGTAAAAAAATCTTTTGTGATATTTACAATTAGATTGTAATTTCACGAGCAGTGTATTTTAAATTACAATGTATAACCTGGTAAATATACCAATGTCGCTCCGAAATTCACGATCTACTCCAACTTCACCCCATGGAACAGTATGAAATAACTGTCCGATGTAAATTTACTATGTCTGACGATGGAAATTATTTGATCAGCGTGGCACGTAGTCAATTTACGTTAGTGAATAAATTTAAATATGCTTATAAATTAACACTTTTTTTGGTAAAGTTGCAGTATCTAGCATAATTTCACACACGGGTAGTATTGTTACGTCTTGGCATCCTGAGAAATTACAAACAGGACATAAATCGACATCCCATCGACAAACTGACAGAAAGACATGGCGCTTTGGACTTTATCATAAAATTACGTCTCAGAGCCTCTAATATTGCTCTAATAGTGATGAGTTCTATGTGAATAAAAAAAATATGTCTTTTTTATTCAAAACGATACCTGAGAAAAGTAATATGCGCTTTATTTATCCTGATACAGTGTTTGAAAATTTATAACCTCACGAACATAACCTAAAAATTGAAATGTGGTCCTGACAATTTACGTCCTGCATTTTTTTTTACAAAAGTGTGTAAATTTACATCGTCGCACGTAGGTCAAATAATTTCCATCGTGGTACGATGTAAAATTACACCAACTTTTTTTACAGTGTAGGCTTACAAATTATGTCCCTCGATTTTGACATTTCGACCGTTATAAATTTAAAGAGTTTATTTGGACCGGCAAGCTAGCACACGTTAAAAAACTATTGAAAGTTTAGATTAAAGTAATAATAAAGTATTTCGAAAAAATAAATCGTTTGCGTACAAAATTTAAAAACGACCCTTATCACCCTTCTCCATCTTTAAATTGTAAATTGCTTTAAATTGTATTTAATTTTTTTTATATTATTTTGTAATTTTGTATTTTTCGTAAATTTATATTTTTATATTGATCAAAATGAAATATAATTTCAAGTTTCGAAAAAAATGTATAAATACCTGCTCGTGGTTCTTATTTCAGGGTGGCCGTTTTTATCAAAGAAAAAAATTCCCGGTCATTAAATTTAACAATTCGAACTCTAAAGCTCCAAATTTTTCCATTTGAAGTAATAAAAACTGAACTGCAAATTAAAGCACCCAAAGTGGAACTCTTGAATTTTAAACTTTTAAAATTGAAGTTTCAAAGTTTTTAAATTCAAAAATGTTGTATTCAAATGCTCGATAATTTACACGTATAACATGGAAGCTAATAACACTTTTCAACTGAACAATTTTAAATTGAATGTAGTTAAACTGCCAAAATCAAATTATTAAGTTTTTATAAATAGCAGAGCAACTTCAAGCTAAAAATATTAAAAATTGAACAGTTACATTTTTTATAAGCGGATCACTTTTTAAATTAAAAGTTAAATTATTTTTATTTTAAATAGTTTGAAAATCCTTAAAATGCTTCAAAATTTTATTTCAAAATCTGGGAAAACTCTACATGTTTTTTTACATTTTTGCACATTTTAAATTATTTTTGAATTTTTCCTAACATTGTTTAAGAATCCTGTCGAAAAAAAAAAAATTCCTTAAAATCTTCCACAAAAATATTACGTTTAAAGTTTAGTTTTTTTAGATTTTAGTTTTGAACATTTGATTCATAATCACTGACTTCAAATGAACAGGCAGATATTTCTAAATATTAATTAAGCCATTGTTCTTTTTCCTTAATTAAAAAATTTCAAATTGAATGATTTAAAAATGCAACATTTTAGACTGAAACGATATTTGAAATTTAATAAAAGCCTTTAATTGTGAATATATTATTTTGAGTAATTTTACGATTGAAAATAGTTTATAATGTTTCAATCGGTCGTTTAAATTTCTTTAACTAATAAGAATTTCCAAGCGAAACAGTTTAATTTTTAACGCTAAAATCTGGAAATTCTAAAATTGTGAATTGATTCCGAATCGTCTCGTGAAATCAATTATTATTCAATTTTTAATCCTGACAGTACACTTCCATTTTAAAAATCATTAATTAATTTATATTCACAGTTGATCAACTAAAAATATTTTTTATCCAAAATCTTCGATTTCAAACGCTTCTAATTTTTAATTTTTTAAGTCTTTAAAACTGCATTTTAACATTCTTTTAATTAAAATGTACGCTCAAAAATTAAAATCTAAAATGAAACATTTTCAAAGTGAAAGATTTTCGAATCACGCATTCTAAACTGAATGATATCATAACTGTAAAAGATAAAAATTTAACTAATTATTTAAAAAAATGGTGGAACTCAGAGTGGGGCAGATTTTTTTTCTAAAAATTTGTAACATTCCGGGTCAAAAAATAAATTCACAGTCATTTCCTGGTTTCTCCCGTCATCATAAAATTCACGGACATTTTCCGGTGTTCCGGTTCAGCGGCCATCCTGGTATTTACTAAATTTATAGCAAATATATTTTTTTCATAACGGTCGACCGTTATGAACCTAATGGAAGAAAACTGTCATACTCTTGGTCAAAAATTCAACCAAATTGTTATAATGATTAGCCTAGAGGTAATCTTTTTCAACGATGACTCGTTATTCAAATAAATGGACCCTGCTAAGGGTTAAACAAAGAGAAAATAAAAATCAAAGTTACTGCTCAGCGTAGCGAATGATTGGCAGAAAATTTCTCGTAATTTATTACCTAACACTTAAATTTGTTTCAGAATTTTATTTTTGTTTTCAAATTATCCGATATATAGATAGATCCGATAGATCATTTTGCATATGTAAAAATCATTAATATCAATTTGAAGAAAGTATATAGTTTTCGTCTGTCCAATTAGAGAATATCATTAATAAGTAAGTACCTGCCCTTTTTAGGTTTCAAACCTTTATAGGTGATACGATCATTTTGTATTAATTATTATAAAATTAAGTATAATCACGTGATTGCCAGTTTAGTAGCTCAAGTTTGCCTTCGATTTTGACAATCACCCATATTTAAAAAGCACAAATGATTCTCTATTCACATAAGGTTTTCTATGATTTTTCTTATTAAGGATGTTCTAGGTGTACGACCAAGTTCAGAATGACTTAATCTTTAACTTGATTCATAAAATTGACAAAAAAAGTCCCATCTATTAATCAATTATTGCATTTAAATGTAGTTATTTGCATATTTGTGTTTTTTCTCCCGCTTTAGGCAAAAGTCGTAATTTTCATTATATTTTAATTAACGAAAGTTCAATCTATTCCTTAAAAGGTTTTTTACAATTCGATTGGTAACTTTTTTATTTGATATTATGTAGCAGATTACTTAAGCCAAGAAATGTGTAACGAAAAATAATTGTAAATAATATTTATAAATAAAATAATATCCATACAAACGTGACGAATATTATTTTAAAGAGCCTTTCAAGGAATATAATGAGCTTTTGTAAATTAAAATTGAATGCAAATTACGACTTTTGCCTAAAGCGGAAGAAAAAATACACATATGCTAATAAGTAATAACTAAATTTAGATAAACAATGACCACCTCAACTATTTTTTGATTACTTACGCCTGATTATTATTTTCTAAAATTTATTGCTTGAATTACTTGAATGTATACCTTGGACATCCTTAAAAGGTATTATTACGTCGCCCTAAGCCTAAAGTTATAGTACGCTATTTATGAGGTTTAAAGTTTAACCATAGTATTAATAGTATTAATATATTAATATATAGTTCTCTATTAAAGCGTTGTTAAATATCGAAATAAGCTTATCGTTAAATAATAATGCGCGATCTCGAACATACTAGCAAAAATTTTAATATTATTATGAATTTGTTTTATTAGAGAATTGGCTGTTTATAAATAAACTATCTATAATAAAAATATTACGTAAAAAGTTCAACATAATGATTATTAACATTATTCTATTGTATTGCATACCTCGAATTAAATCAGTTATCCCCAAATTATTAACTTTCGAGTATAATATATCCACGGTTACTTGGGGCATTGCTTCAATTAATGAGCAGCCAATTAGGTATTCAACAACAATAATTGCGAAATTTTTGAAATATGTCGTTACACCACTTCTTTTAAATATAGGATAGGAGAATAAAATATAGTATTACTTATAAATTAAATGTTATAAGAAAAAAAGTATCTCAATTAAATGCGAGATATATCTTCTTTCTCTTTGGCGACACTGTTGGATCAATCCAGTTAGATTTTATTTTTTACATATTTTGTTGCACAAATCGTCGAAAATTTGCTTTTGTCTTTTTTCTTTCGATCATATTTTCTCTAAGCTACTAATAATTTATATTTTAATGGCCACGAGTTTCTTATAATTCTTGACAAATTAATCGCAGCTTCAAAAAAAGGGAACAAAATAGAGGAAATTCTCAAATGTAGGGATTATAGGGGATTTTGAAAAAGGGAGGAAAAGGGAGAATAGGGGACTGACTGTGACCCCTACAATGTAGGATTTAAATTTATAAACAAAAAAGATGAATGTTTCAACTTACAGCAATTGAAATTCGAATGTTTGAAGAAGAAATATTGAACATCGTTTAAATACTGAGTCATTCACTTTAAAATTGTACAAGATTGAGCGATTGAAATTCAATTATTTATAAATTTTCAATCTAAAGTTACTACATTTTGAGTGATTTTAATGTAACTATTTAACAAGGTGAGTGATGACCATTATTTCCTAATGATGGTGATTGCATGCATTCCATCATTTTTAAATCTCTTCTCAAAATCATATAAAGGACAAAGCTCATAACAATTATGTAGAAAAGACACTCCCACGTTACAGGATCTCTACAACACATATTTAAATGATTTCACTCCCTTTTTATTTATTTACGTGTTTCTTTTTTTACTTCGTCAAATAAGACATCCCGTGTAGAAATTTGGTCATGGCCCAAACAGGGCCCAGGCTTGGCAAAACTAGGCCCTGGCCTGGCGATCTAGCCTGGGCCAAGCTTGAATGAAACGCCAAATCTGGCCAGGGCCAGGTTATATTGCCAGGCTCGATCGCCCAGCTTGGCCCAGGCTTGGCCCTAGTTTATTATCGATTCCCAGCCAGTTATCATTTTCAAACTACTACCAGAATCTGTGGTAACCTCAACTTCGGCGACATCGTAATTTTCATTTTCCCTTACAAGATTCTGATTTAAAATATTTTCTCCAATGATCTGATCCACATTTCCAAATTGAGGTATTTCATTGATTATCTCGCCGGGTTCTGATTCTTCCTCATCATCTGCGTCATCATCATCTATATACAATAATTTTTCAATTTACATCCGCCATGCTTGTTTTGTAAATTAAAGTTTTAAACATCATTACATACATCAACAATATATTTACACTCGATAATTCGATGAAAAAGTTTTCTCAATTTGAGGTTAGAAGTCACATGTAATCTTGATGTGAAAATATTATTTATAATTAATATAAGTACTTACTTGCACTTTCACCGCGTAAATATGGGATACTGCCGAGTGATCGATGCCTCCGGACTCTCAGAGTGCTTTTTATTTTAGGCATTTTTATCGCAATTTAATTTCAATGCTGATTTGTATTTTGTTCATCGACCATCATCATCAGCACCATCATCACTATTCTCAATCACTCACACAAAATTTATAAGTTCAGTTTGGCTCAAATTATGACTCGAATTACCTGTCAAGATACTTTAAGAATGTTAATTTATACCAAATTAGCCACTTTGTAAAGATTCACACTCGAAACTCCAAAGTAATAAGTAAACAAAGAGAATAGTACTACGCCATCTGTTGTCAATTTTTGGAACTTTGACACTAGCTGGGCCCAAGCTCGAGCCATTGCAAAATTCGAGCTAGATCCAGGCTAGGGGCGCCCAGCCTGGCCCAAGTCTGGAACATGGAACAAACTTGGCGATTTCTGCACGGGATATAGCAGCTGTAACTCCAACGCGACGATATACAAAGCGCGAGCCGCCAATCACTGATGATACGCGCGTCGGCTCTCCTTCTTTTATAGAGGAAACCGTTGCGGGACGGGGCACGGGAGTAAAACGGGACACCCGATTTTCTCCTTTGCTATTTTGAAGTATTTTCAACTAGACATTAATAAGTGAAAATGTCAAAATATACATGTTTTATATCGCTTTTTGTGAGGCTTAATTATTGAATTTTACTTTAATAACCGAGTTTTATGAATCTTTTGAAAACAAGGTTTTCATATTTAGATTTAAATTAAAAGTACAATTTTGGGGCGGAACGGGACACTGTTTTTCTGGCTGTCATCATCTTTTTTAGATGTGAGCTAACGTGTAAAACGTGGATTGTACCTTATTCACTTGTATAAATAATATCTTAACAGATTGTCAAGAAAACACGTAAATGCTGAAGTATTAGAAATTCAACGATCAAGTAATACATTATCAAATGTATGCGTAACTTTTTACGTATTATTTCGAATTTTATTTTTAGTAAGATAAATATTTATAAAACTTTGATTTTGATGGAAATACAGAGATTACAAAAGTTTAAAAATTTAAAATTTTCAGTCATTCATTTTTCAATCACAAAAGTGTTTATCTTTCTGAATATTGATTTTGCACATGTTAATAAATGTTTTTGAAAATATTCATATTTTTATAATTCTAATATATTCGTGGAGGCAAACGTTTTTTTCAAATATTGTTGCGGATCAGCAAGCTCTATTAAACATTAATTGTAAGGTTTCGGTACAGAACTAGATAAACAACAATATGGAAATTTTTCAAAAGAACGAAAAAATATTCTGTAAAATCGACATAAATATTTAAACGTGAAACAAATGTCCACTTCTGGGACGATGTGTTGCTGAATTGAGGCCAAAACAGTTTGATTGGATAAAGTCCCGCGTGAAAAAAGTTTGCATGGCTCACGCATGGCAATAAACTTGGAAATATCTGGCTGAAGCATGGGTCACATCTGAATGGTAGCATGGCTAAAGCCTTGCTCGTGTCCGTCTTCCATGCTTAGGACACGCTAAACACAAATGAATATTTTGAAGAACATGCAAGTGATAGAGAACATTAGCCAGCGTTGAAAATTAAAATCTTAAGTTTGCCAATAGCCGACACATCTCTAAATGGTAAGTCCACTACCCGGGTGCACTGAAACGTGCACCAGGTCGTTCGAGACGTCATCTACGAGAACTTTTTTAAAATTTTAATTTTGTCAATAGCCAAAATAACTACCAATGGTAATTCG
>CAKNYM010045390.1:0-20339 GCA_932195095.1 Andricus curvator
CAGAGTCGAAAACGACAATATCGTTTAGAGATTTTATATTAAGGATTGAAATAATTAAAAAATTTTTGATAATATTTGTGAAATTATTGAAATCTTTATGAAATTTTTGGGAAATCATTGAAGTCTTTTTCAAATCTTTTAAATCTATCTAAAATCTTTGCGAAAAATTTAAAATCTTTGGAAAATTCTTGAAGTATTTGCGAAATCTTTTTAATCAATCCAAAATATTTGCGAAATGTTTAAAATCTTTACAAAATCGTTGGGCAATCATTGAAATCTTTGTGCCAACTTTGAAATTTATCTAAAACCTTTGCGAAATATTTGAAATCTTTTAGAAATCATTAAAATGTTTCTGAATTCTGTGGAAATCTTTACGAAATATTTGAAATAATTTAAAAATATTTGATAATATTTGTGAAATTATTGAAATCTTTGAAATCTTTTGGAAATCATTAAAATATTTCTGAGTTCTTTGGAAATCTCTGCGAAATAATTGAAATATTAAAAAAATGTTTAATAATCTTTGTGAAATTTTGGAAATCTTGATCAAATTATTAAAATGTTTCTAAATTCTTTGGAAATCTTCACGAAATATTTTTAAAATATTTGATAATATTTGTGAAATTATTGAAATCTTTGTGACATCTTTGGAAATCTTCGCGAAATATTGAAAATATTTTTGAAATATTTGGTAATATTTGTGAAATTTATGAAATCTCCGAAAAATCATTGGAGTCTTTGTGAAATCTTTTAAACCTATCCGAAATCTGTGCTAAATATTTGAAATCTTTATGAATTCTTTGGAAAATCATTTAAATCTTTGTGAAATCTTTCAAATCTATCAGAAATCTTTGCAAACCTTCAAAATTTTTGCAAAATCTTTGGGAAATTATTAAATCTTTGTGAAGTTTTTGAAATCTTTGTGAAATTTTTGTGAAATCTTTGTACA
Organism: Andricus curvator; assembly: GCA_932195095.1. Taxonomy (NCBI): domain Eukaryota; kingdom Metazoa; phylum Arthropoda; class Insecta; order Hymenoptera; family Cynipidae; genus Andricus; species Andricus curvator. Next base: position 950 of record CAKNYM010045390.1, read on the forward strand.
ATCTTTCTGCAATCTTTGGAAATCTTTGCGAAATATTTGACATATACTTGAAATATTTGTTAATATTTGTGAAATCATTGGAAAATCGTTGAAATCTTTGTAAATTCGTTGGCAATATGAATTTTATAGTGAATGACGTACTTCCTCTATCACTGTATTTTAATTTTCAATTTCTAATTAAGATTGGAAAGAATTTGATTTTCTCATGAATAATTTTTGCTAAATAAGCAGGAAAAATATTCATAATTAAAAAATAAAATTCAAAACAACCTCACCTCATTGTTCTATTATCACGTCAAAGAAATTACTTTAACCGATTAATTACTCTATCCCATACTTTGTTATATCTTGATAGGTCCTTTTTTTAAGTTAATAGCCTTGTTACCTTTTCTCTTTATAAATAACATCTCTATGACTTATCTCTTCCTCTGATTTCTTTCATGATAAAGAAATTTAATATCTTTCAAAATAAAATCAATATATTGTTCTAGCATTGCTTCTTACCGCTTAAACTTCTAATTTCATAAATTATCTTCAGTATATTTATTTGACCAACTTTACAGAATAATGTCGTCAATCTGAAGTAATGTTGTGACTTATATAACATTTTAATGAAATAAAGATAATTACGAATGACCTATCAGATAGCGACTTGTATAATACGTAGTGGAATTTTTTTGACGAATATTCATTAGATCCAGCCTCTTATCAAAAGTCTACGTAAGTTGGTTTGCTTCATCTGAAGAAAATGAGGACCTCCATTAGCATTCTGTGTTTCCTCTTAGTGATCTTACCTAATCCTATCGGTAAATATATTGATATCTGTAGTTTGAAGTGCCTTTTTATTTGCTTTGCATTTGTTTCTGATGTGAAATCATTCAAATTAGGATAACTCTTTTCCTCCCAAAAGACGGAAAGTTGCTCTCTCAAAAAAGCAATAGTTTATTATTGTTCGAACACAGATTTCAATCATAAACTTATAAGAAAAGAACCAATACTGAAAATGAATGTCACTTGAGGGCGATTTTTATTTTCTTTCTCTAATGTAGCATAAAGATCCCAATAGTTAGCCACCATTCAGTATACACTACCTAATTTATTTTGTGCTCACAATAAATTTTAGAAAGCAAATGAAAAACTCTTGGATCTCTAAAATGCAGGAGAAAGCATTTTATTTGTGTCCGGCTTGACAATCCCTTGTTACAGAGCCTTGAGGATGATCCTAAGCCTAACCTTAAGTAGCACACTAATGATGTCTTTACCCTATCAATTACATTTTTTTTCTAAACGAATCTAAGTCTTCGTTAATAAATTCAATAGTTAATCAAATATGTTTCAACTTATACTTTGTTTTTGTAGAATTGGGTTGGCCACATAAAAAAGCTGCAATTCATCCGCTGCACATTCAACTGTATATTAGGCATTACGACTCCGGTTCACTTAGAGGACGATTTAACGGTTTACAAGTAGGAAGCTTTCACCAGGTGAAGACAGATGAGAATCATGAGTACATCACTGGAATAATCATCGGGATCAATTTGTTTCCACTCGTCGGTCCTAGAGCTGATTTTCGGCATACCTATGGAAGAGTTAAAGTACGCATAGATGGCTACATTGCCAACGTGACTGTATCAATATTGAGAGAGGATTCTCTGAATGGTCAGTTTTTTCAATCATTCGGGAATCATAACATTCGCTCTGTCGAAATACACGGATGATTCAACTCAAGACATGCGGGCAGTACACTGAAAGAAATAATTCGATGATACACACATAATTCTGGTTATTCCAACCATAATGTATTGCTCGCTCAGCTACAGCGATACAGTTTGCGTATTTTACCCATACCATAATTGCTGAAGCAATATTACTGCTTGAGTTATAAGTTTTAATAGATATTTCCAAACATAAGATGACTGTAGTAGAACGAATTTACGGTTGTGTCAGACTGAATTTGGTTGTGGTAAATCAACCATACGCAGGCTTGTCTCATCTGCTCCTGCCGTTGAGGAGATCTAAGCATACCGTTCGGATAGTCTAATGTTAGGCATGTCTGATGTACAATGCTAATGAGGTTGCATCCTCCATACTGCAGTGCAGTTAAAATTGATTTAAAAATTCGATTTTTTGGTAGTTTTGTTATTATTCCAAATTATTAATTATAATATTTGTGTATCTGTGAAAAATAGTTTCCAATTGTATTGCATACAAAAAATTCATATATGATTCTCAAGATACAAAAATAAAGGCAAATAAATGCCACTTGTTTGTGAAAATAGCTATAGGGTCCAGCCTTATTCATGAACAACTCTTATGCAAATTTCGGAGTAAGGTATCAAAAGCCTCCTCACTCACCTCATTCTCTATAAAATATTACGAAAATAATAATCTACACAGTTTGTTTACGCGTTTTCATGCTTCAAACTTACTATAAACGTGAGGTTATGTTTGAGAATTGCATTCAGTAAAAGATATTTTTGACACATAATAATAACAGAAAACTAACAAAAATCAGAAACCTGAAGACAGCGACTGATGCCGAATCGACGCGCACCTCACCGGTTGATCAATCGCGCACACCAGAATACATTGATTGGTATGGCTGAATCAAGCAACCAGCCGGATGCCCAATGCAATACTTTAACGCAGTGTTGTTTCGAATAGATAGTTGATAAAATTATGTGTTCAATACGGCTATGAGACCGAGGCATATAATGCTTGTACCTGCATTATAATATTTGGATATTTTAATCATATTGGTTATTCGACACTTTTCTCAACTATCGTTTCAGTCAAACAAACTTTCCTTGCCATATTAGCCTTGATGATTTTCTTATACGTAGGTGATAATGCTCAAATTCGTGTGGCTGAGACAGCACAATTTTCTTTCTCATTCAGTTAGAAATTCCCAAGCAAACTCGGATTGCTACTAGCCTGAAACTATTTCTTTCAGTGTACTGGCAGTAGGGTGGAACATTTTGTAAATTTTCAACAAAATATGTTTTTGCCAGATCTGAACGTATACGCTATTTGAGTACTATTTGGACTGTACTTCAAACATTTTGGAAATTGTTTACCCCACAAAAATAAACTACCTATGAATTCGATCTCGAGTGTTTCCACTTTGTTTGTATTCATAATTATATGGTGATCATTTCACGATGATGCTTCCCGTGAGCAAATGTATTTGCTTCCTCATAGAGGAAGCATTAGTTATTTCTTTTAATAATAGACAAACCAAAGTCTTCTACAAAAATAAATCAGACAAATCAAATTTTGTATTCGAAATGATAATTTTTCGAGCTGGAAAAGGGAAGAGAAAAGTTCTGTCACACCCTATCCCTTCCCCAGCTTAATGATTTCTTTAAAAAGTTTTTTTGTTTGAAACAGATGATTCAAATATTATAAATGAGCATAACTTCCTTAATCTCCAATAAAGTGTATTAATATCATAGATAAATCGATTTGCCTCGAATCAAGGAATCTTTTCCGTGGTTGCATCAATTTTGAATTATGTTAGTGAAAAAAGTTTTACTATAAAAAACCGTGTTTTCAAATAGTATGCATTGCTATAGCTTCCTTACTCTTTCAATGAAATGTATCAATGTTCTAGATCAATCGATTCGTCTTGAATCAGCACAACTTTTCTATCCATGCATCAACTTTAAATTATGAGAATGAGAACATTTTTACTATAAAAATCGATTTTCTTGAATAAAATGTATTAATATTGCCAGTCAATCGATTCGTCTCGAATCAACACATCTTTTCTGCTCTTGCATCAACTTTGAATTATATAAATGAAAAAACTTTTACTATAAAAAACCGATTTTCAAACTATATAAATTACCATAACTTCCCTACTCTTTAATAAAATGTATTAATGTTAGAGTTTTTTTTTAAATTAAGATTGAAAAGAATTCCATTTTGTCATGAATTATTATTATTGTTATAATAAGCAGGGAAAATAATCATAATCAAAAAATTAAATTCCAAAGCAACCTCACTTTTCGGCTCATCAGAGACAAAAATAACAAAGGGAAAATAGTCAACCAAAAACCATTTATTATGGATTATTTATGGGAAACTATACAAGGTATGATTAATACATTCTTATGCTAATTGAAAAAATAAAAAATAATACCTGCAATTGAAAATTGAAGATTATATATATATATATATATATATATATATACAATATTTTACAAAGATTTCAACGATTTTCCACATATTTCACAAATATTACCAAATATTTCAAAAATATGTCAAATATTTCGCAAAGATTTCCAAAGATTTCAGAAAGATTGCACAAAGATTTAACGAAAATTTCACAAAGATTTCAAAAATTTCACAAAAACTATAATAATTTCCCAAAGATTTTGTAAAAATTTTGAAGGTTCCGGAAATATTTCTGATAGATTTAAAAGATTTCACAAATATTTAAATGATTTTCCAAAGATTTCGCAAAGATTTCAAATATTTAGCACAGAGTTCGGAGAGATTTATAAGATTTCACAAAGACACCAATGATTTTTCAAAGATTTCATAAATTTTACAAATATTACCAAATATTTCAAAAATATTTTCAATATTTCGCGAAGATTTCCAAAGATTTCACAAAGTCTGAACAATTTCCCAAAGATTTTAGAAATTTCAGAAATATTTTTCACACATTTCAGATGGATTTAAAAGATTTTACAAAGACTCCACTGATTTCCCAAAAATTTCACCAAGAGTTCAATAATTTCACAAATATTATCAAATATTTCAAAATATTTTTAATATTTCGCAAAGATTTCACGAAGATTTGAACGATTTCCCAAATATTAAAAAAAATTCACGAATATTTCGCACGGATTTCAGATTGATATTTAAGAGATTTCACAAATACTTTCATTATTCCACAAAGATTTCAATGATTTCCCAAAGATTTTAAATATTTAGCAAAGATTTCGGATAGATTAAAAAGATTTCACAAAGACTTCAATGATTTCCCAAAAATTTCACAAAGATTTCAATACTTTCACAAATATTATCAAATTTTTTTATAATATTTCAATTATTTCGCAAAGATTTCCAAAGAATTCAGAAACATTTGAATGATTTTCAAAAGATTTCAAAGATTTCACAAAGATTTGAAATATTTCGCAAAGATTTCCGAAAGATTCAAAAGATTTCACAAAGATTTCAAATATTTATATATTTGTGTAATAATACGTGTATACTTAACATACACATACACAGACAAAAGATATCCCTTTTTAAGAAGATTCCTTAATCTAACTTTGTACTCATTAGTGAAAAACTGACCAAGATATAAGGATTATTATTTATAATAAGATTAAAAAAGTATTGAAAATTTGATTCAAAGAATTATTTGAAAATTATAAAAGGAAAATAGTAATCAATCAACTTCCTGTGTATGATGTATGTAAGTATTTTGATCCAAATCATATTCACACAGTATATTCCGAAAACAATTGATACACTGTTGAAAATCACAAAGACATTCTCAAAAAATGGTGGAAATTTTGTTTTAATTTATATTAAAAAAGAACAATTATTTTGAATGAAAATATCACTGACAAAAATTATGTGGTGAAGTATTCAAAGTACCGAGGCAAACTAACCTTCTTTTTTAACACGAGAACTCTCAAGGCATGCCAGATTTTAGAAATCGTTCCATCTCGCTTTTAAGAGAGAGAGAGAGAGAGAGAAGAGACCCTTTTCATTTTTATAAATTTTCCTTTGCCAGGACAAGTGACATAATTTTCAAACGGACCTTTCGAACTAACCCAAAACATCATAAAACGCACATGTTACAAAAAATTTTTTACAGATCTAAGAAAAACCCCAAATATAAGAAATTGTTCCAAATATCAATATTAAAAATTCAGAAATGAATACAAAAATAATATATCAAAACTGATCTGAAATTTTGATTTAAAAAAATGTTTGAAACATATATCAAATATATAAGTAAACATTTTTCATAACCTGAAAATATGTAGGAAAAAAGACCATAGTGCCCAGATTTTAATTTTTTTATTATATTTTCATTTGAAAATCAGTAAGCCCAACAGTTCAGAGAACCAATGATGGGGCTACGAAATGTACATATACATGTGCATATATGTTTGTATATCACTATCAAAAATTCAGAAATTCAGTATAAGATTGTTACAAAAGTACTCATTGGTACATAAGAACAATTATGCACATATTTTATTTATGGCATCTTCCTCAGAAAACTTTTGGTTATAGGCAACGTGGGTATCACAACATATTTCTGATAAGTATCTAGGTGATTTCTAAATTAGACAAGTATGTACATCCCATTGGCAACCTTATTTTCCAATTAGGACCGGAAAGACATTTTTTTTTTTAATGTTTGAAACGTATATTATGTATAAATGTAAACATTTTTCATTTTTCATAACCTGAAAATATGTAAATTATGAATATTAAAGAAGAAAAAAAAACCATAGTGCCCAGATCTAATGTTTGTATATCACTATCAAAAATGCAGAAATGAATACAAAAATGATATATCAAAAGTGATCTGAAAATAAAAGACATAAGTAAAAATTCTTAAATAAAATTTCAGCATAAGATTATTAAAAAGTACTCATTGGTACATAAGAATAATTATGCACATATTTTATATATGGGATCTTCCTCAGAAAACTTTTGGTTATAGGCAACGAGGGCATCACCACTTATTTTTGATAAGTATCTGGGTGATTTATAAATTAGAAAAGTATGTACATCCCATTGGCAACCTTATTTTCCAAAAAGTACCGGGAAGACATTTTTTAAGAAAATGTTTGAAACATATATTATGTATAAATGTAAACATTTTTCATTTTCTATAACCTGAAAATATGTAAATTATGAATATTAAAGAAGGAAAAAAGATCATAGTGCCCAGATCTGATGTTTGTATATCACTATCAGAAATTCAGAAATGAATACAAAAATGAGATATCAAAAGTGATCTAAAAATAAAAGACATAAGTGCAAATTCTTAAATAGAATGTCAGCATAAGATTATGAGAAAAGTACTCATTGGTACATGAGAACAATTATGCACATATTTTATATATGGCATCTCCTTCAGAAAACCTTTGGTTAGGAAACCAGTCGTGTTTTTCGAGAATAAGGGAAGAAACCAAATATCAAATATAAAATTTAAAAATTTTCCACAAAGTATAACCTCAAGTGTAACCTGTAATTGGACAGGAAATAGAAGAGAGCCTGGAGAATATTTTTAAAGATAAGTTCTTTTTTTTTCTTAGATCAATTTGTATTAATTTTACTGAAACAAAATTTTTAAAGCTCAAAGCTTCAAATAATGATGAAATTTCTTGATAAAAATTTTAGACTATCGTGCCTCATGTATGGTTAATGGGGGGGGGGGGGTAAACTCTAAAGATACTTCAAAGCGGTTAAAAACTCAAAAATTAAACTGATGATGTTTCACTTGACGCGCTGTTTTCAATGATTCCTAAATGCATTTTAAGTTTCCCTTAAACTTGTGATATTTCAGTTCAATTGTTATAAGTATTCCAATATTTCAAGCAGGAGAAAATTTGACATATATGTTTATATATGGCTCTTTATCGAATTTGAAAGAATTAGGTATGCGAAGGAATTTCCAATTGATTTTAATGGTTTGAAAGAAGTTCCAAATCTTTTCTTTCTTGAAAATCCTGACTTTCAAAGAATTTTCGCGCGATAAATCAGGGAAATTACGGTATTTCAGAGGTTTCTTTAACTTATCCGAGATTATGCCTAAAAAATCTTTCTAAATCACTCGTTATTCCGAACTTTTAACTTCTGTTTCGACGTTATTGGAAATTTTCTTCTTCTCAATATTAATTTCAGTGCTTTTCGGATTTTTAAGGATTTAAATCATAATATTGCAGTTCAATTATTATAACTATTTTAATATTTTAACCAGGAGCGAATTTCATCTATATCTATATATAACTCTTTCTCAAATTAAAAAAAAAAAAAATTGACTCCTGTTTTAGAGGTAGGCCAGGATTCGGCTTTGGGCACATATTAACTCCTATCAAATACAACGCTGCTGAAGGCTGGTAACCTTCTCAGCATAAATCACCAACCAATTGAGACTCTCGGTTTCCTTTCTCTGTCCTCACATCCGGGCGCCCCCCCCCCCGCCCACGCAGTAACAGAAGTATTGGTGGGACTGACGTTACAGATAGACTATCCACCGTACGACGAATAATCACTTAACTTGGACATGATTTCGGCTCGCAAAACAAATTTCGCGCATAAAGGTGTTAGTTGGGTGTACAATCTAAACATGAATAATACAAACAATAAAGTAGCCTCGGAATGGACTGAAACTTGGATCGACAAAATGCATACACACGGTAAACGTAAAGGTCGAATTTCAGGCGATGAATGGAGACTGGGTGTATGGAATGCTAGAGGAGTGAATGACCTTAAAATAAGAGAACTACGAGAAACTATGCATGCAAGGAAACTAGATATTTTATGTGTACCTGAGACGAAGAAAAAGGGTTGCGAAAGTAGAAACATAGAAAATGGGGTGTTGAAAGGCGGTTTTGAAATATGGTCAGGAGTAGGTAGTGAATCAAATCGTAGTCAAGGGATCGGTTTAATTATGAATAAAAAAGCAAGACAGCATCTCAAAGATCATGATTTTGTATCTCCCAGATTGTTGTGGGCTAGAATGAAGGTAGGAATCAGAAGGTTATTTATCATAGCGTGCTACGCCCCAGTTGACAGTGAGCCGCGAGAAGTCAAAGACGCTTTCTGGGACACTTTAAATGACACAATAAGTACTTGCGATCCAGGTGAAAGAATAATTCTGCTAGGAGATATGAACGGATGGGTCGGCGTTCAACGTCAGGATACAGATACAGAAAGGGTACTAGGTAAATTTGGGGATCCAAGAAAAAATTATAACGGGGAAAAATTAGTTAGCTTATGCCTAGAAAAGGGCCTATTTATTACCAATACTTGGTTTCGACATAAAATGATCCACACGTACACTTGGTGTAAAGGAAATAACCGCAGTGTAATTGATTTCGTTATTGCGGATGAAAGACTAAGAGAACTAGTCAAAGATACAAGAGTCATGAGGGGTTCCGAATGCAATACTGATCATTATCTTTTAATCTCTAAAATAAACTTAGGCCGGGGATGGAAAAGAAAGAGAACAGAAAAAACGAAACAAACTCGAATAAAGATTGAAAATTTACAGAAACCGGAAGTGCGAATAGAGTTTCAAAATAAGTTAAGCGAACGCATAGATAGGATAACTTGGGAAGCGCTTACGAGCAATAAAGATATAGAGGGCGCGTGGGCTTTATTACGGGATATCATTGTTAAAACTGCAATTGAAGTGTGTGGTACGGCAGTGGTAGGAAGAAAGTCTGGTGATGCATGGTGGAATGATGAAATTCAAGCAGCCCAGCGAGAAAAGAAAAAAGCGCACAAGAGAACATTAAACATGACAGGTCTTAGCGATGAGGAGAGAAATAGACTCAAAAATGATTACAAAGACAAAAAGAGGAAAATGAAACGACTAGTCAAGGAGAGTAAAGAAAAAATCAGAACAGAAGAAGAGAACAAAATACAAAACGGCTTTGGAGGAATAATGAAACTACTATATAAACAGTTGAAGGAAAGTAAAAGTACAGAGTTTGCTAGCATGAGAAACAGCAAAGGTGAAATGCTATATGATATAGACGGGATAGTAGACGCTTTAAAAGACTCTTTTAAAGAACTATTAGGAGGTGAAGATATAGGACAACAAAACTACGACATAGAACATAATGCATTAGAAAACCCAATTGAAAAAGTCTGTGTCACTGAGGTCCGAGACATAATTAAGAACTTGAAAAACGGTAAGGCTGCTGGCATAGACAGTATTAGTGCTGAAATGCTCAAATACGGTGGCGAGTACATACCTCACAGGTTGTGCGAATTAATAAATTTATGTATCGAGACGGGGAAAGTCCCAGACGATTGGAAAAAAGCGATTATCGTACCAATATACAAAAGAAAGGGAGATAAAAACAACTGCAGTAATTACAGAGGTATCAGCCTACTAAGTACCGTAAGTAAAATATACTCAAAAATACTTATTCGTAGGGTAATGGAAATCACAGAAGAAAACATATGGGAAGTCCAAAGTGGATTTATGCCAGGAAGATCATGTACAGATCAGATATTTAGCCTAAGACAGATCACAGAAAAAAGCTTGAGAGTAGGAAAGAAAGTTTTCTGTGCATTTATTGACCTAGAAAAAGCATTTGACACGGTAAATAGAAGTAAACTTTGGGAAGTTCTTAAAGAATACGGAGTAAATGGAGGGCTCCTGCAAGCAATAAAAACAATATATACAGGTAGTAAAGCGAGCGTAAGGGTAAACGGGAAACTGAGTGACTGGTTCGATATTACGCAAGGTGTGAAACAAGGATGCGTTATGTCCTCGTGGCTATTTATCATATTCATGGATAAGTGTCTAAGAACTGCACTCTTCGACGAAGAAGGTGTAGATCTCCAAACAGTTAAGGTACGTGGGTTAGCTTTCGCAGATGACAAGATTGTTATGGCAGAATCAGTCGAGGACTTGCAAAGAATGTTGAATAAACTTCATACAAGCATGAAGGACATGGGACTCAAAATTAACGTAAATAAAACAAAAATCATGGTGTTTGAGGGAAAGAGTGAGAAAACAATGTGCAACATTGTCCTAAATGATGAGAGATTAGAACAAGTTGACAAGTACGTATATCTAGGTAGTCTATTCACTAGCGATGGAAAAATAGATGGGGAGTTAGATAGGCGCATAAATAAGGGTAAACAGGTTATCGGTAGAGCAGGGTCCATCCTAACAAATAAAAACATATCAAAAAAAGCTAAAATGGCCATACACAATTCTATATTCGTACCGACTGTACTATACGGTAGCGAGACATGGACCTGTCAAGAAAAGGACAGGAGTAAAATTAACGCGATCGGCATGAAACCTCTGCGCATAATATGCGGGAAAACACTAATGGACAAAGTCCGAAACGAGACAATCCTCAAAGAATGTGGTGCAAAAGAGACAATAGTTGACACATGGGAAAGAAATCAGTTAAGATGGTTCGGACATCTTGAAAGAATGAAAGATGAACGACTGACCAAACAAGTGTATAAAGGTAAAGTAAATGGCAGAATGCCCAGAGGTAGACCGCCGAAAGAATGGTTAGAATCTGTAAATGAGACATTAATCCGTAGAGACATAAGAAGCCATAGGAACACAAGAGCTTGCATGAAAAAATGCATGGACGTGAAGGAAGCTAGAGTAGTATGCCAGGACAGAAAAGTGTGGCGACAAATAGTTTGTAAACAGAGTGACAGTAGAATGAATGACGCCTGAAACAAAGATCTTGGATACTAATGGGCCCAAGTGGAGAACCATACATAACAATTTTGTGAGGCTCTTCACTTGGGGTGATCGCTAGAGAGATTGATCAGCAACCTGGGTCGGAGCAGTGTTGCGGAGTAAACGTGTCATTTAAATAAATAACACGAGAATTCCAGATCAATCTAAAATATATATACCTAACACTTATATACCTATCCACCTCATACCTATATTCCTACCTACCTTATACCTTTATACCCATATGCACACTACTATTCTCCAACCGAGCAAGTCACGCCTACCCCGAAAGGGAAATGGCTTAATGGTATAATAATAATAATAATAATAATAGGCAACGAGGGTATCACAACATATTTTTGATAAGTATCTGTGTGATTTCTAAATTGGAAAAGTATGTACATATATCGTGTATAAATGTAAACATTTTTCATTTTCTATAACCTGAAAATATGTAAATTATGAATATTAAAGAAGGAAAAAAGATCATAGTGCCCAGATCTGATGTTTGTATATCACTATCAGAAATTCAGAAATGAATATAAAAATGAGATATCAAAAGTGATCTGAAAATAAAAGATGTAATTAAAAATTCTTAAATAAAATTTCAGCATAAGATTATTAGAAAAGTACTCATTAGTACATAAGAACAATTATGCACATATTTTATATATGGCATCTTCCTCAGAAAACCTTTGGTTATAGGCGACGAGGGTATCACAACTTATTTTTGATAAGTACCTGGGTGATTTTTTTTTAAACATATATCATGTATAAATGTAAACATTTTTCATTTTTCAAGAACCTGAAAAATGTAAATTATGAATATTAAAGAAGGAAAGAGACCATAGTGCCCAGATCTAATGTTTGTGGCTAATTCAAAACCAATCTATTTTGATCATTAAATTTTCCAATTAGGAAAAGAAAACAATCCAAAATATTTGAATAAATTTATAAAAAATTGCTAAAATTCACTACATTATTTAGAAAAAATTTAAATAAAAAGAAAGATTTCTTAAAATAAAATTGAGGTCAAACTATGTAAACTCAATTTAAATCATTCTTAAATTATTCATAAGCAAACCCTGCAGATTGAAAAGAATCATGAGTATCTATTCAAAGAATTTTAAATTAGGATTGAAAAGAATTCCATTTTAACATGAATAATTTTTGAAAAATAAGCAGGGAAAAGATTCATAATAAATCTTCAAAATTATATCATTGCAAGCAATTCTTAGATAGAAACAATAATTTGTACATTAAAATTTGTTTTGAAATCTTTTTGAATATTCTCTTATTAAAAATTTGTTTGAAAAAAATTATTAAAAAAATTTCCAGGAATCTAATGATAATTTTATTAGCTTTGAACTCGAATTTTTCCTACAATTTTTTTAAAATCCTGCAAAAGTAGAAAAATTAACTTAAAATCATCCAGATTCTTATCTTGAAAATGGTGAAAATATTATTAAATATTCTTTGAAAATTAATTTTTCAACAAAAAAATTATTGTTATTTTTCTAGGGATTTCGATACAAATCTTTTATTCATTTGAAACCATTCAAAATGCTTGAAAAGCTTAGAAATTTTGTGTTCGAAATTTTCAAAAATCTAGATTGTATTTTAAATGTTTTGAAATCTTTTCACTTTTTAAATTATTTTTGAATCTTTTCAAAACTTCTAAATATATTTTAAACCTACAAATTAATAATTGTTCAATTTTCATTTCTTATTCAAAAACATTTTTTTAAATCTTTTTAAATATTCTCTTCCAATTAATTTAGAATCATTTGAAATTTTCCCAGCAAAATTAAGAAATTTTTCTTATTTCCTTAAACACAATAAAATATGTACCAATATTTTGGCTTTTGCGAAATTTTGTATTTTTTTTTAAGATTTGTAATTTTCTACAATAATTCACGTAAAATTAAAAATAGTTTTCTGTAATACTGTGTAGATTTTTACAACAAAGTAAAACAAATTTTAATAAAGAGTTATACAAATTTTTGAATTGTAGAAACTTGTACTTTATTGTTAATTTTTTTACTTTTCTACCAGAAAATACAAGAAAAAATTAACTATTTGTATTTAACTGTATGTTTTTGTTACATTTTCTACATTTTTCTACAAAAAAGTACAGGTTTCAAAAAACAATAAAGTTGTAGAAATATTAATAATTCAATTATTTGTATTTCATCATTCTGATTCTCCTTCACTGTAGTGGTAAAATTTTTATAAGTTCATGATATTCTTCAGTACAATTTAGAAAGAAAAAAATATCTTAGTACATAACTGAAAAATCATTATTTGTTCTAAGGCATGATAATATTTTATCATTGCATAAGAAAAAGATACATATATGTACATTATAGATCATTTTATATAATCAAGAATAGGGAAATTAAAAAGAAATGTAAAAATGTGTTGCAAATAGAATTCAAACTCGTTTATTTATTAAAATATTATTGAATAATTTCAGTTTACGAAACATCTTATGATTTTCTCACGAACCGATCTTCCCTTATTTATTGAATATCCTTTAAAATACTTCATATATTGTACTAAAATAGTCGCCATCTTATTCGTCATTCGAAATTATTTGTATTTCATCAGACTGTTTCTCTCACACTAAAGTCGTAAAAATATTTCAGATTTATGACATTATTATGCTAATTAGTTCAAATGAAGATACTAAAAATCATTTACGAAAATAGAAGTTTAAAATGTTGAAAGCAAGATTAGAATAATATATTAAAATTATTTTAAGGCTGCAAAGGAGCTTAAGCAGTATTTTTCACGAATTACATAATTTATATTATATCTTATATACTTATATTATATATAAATATATATATGTATGTTTGTATGTATATATATATATATGTGTGTGTGTGTGTGTGTGTATATGTGTGTGTATATATATATATTATCTTACATATTATGGTACATATTTTTAAAGATTCGATGGGATATCAAAAGATTTCAAAGAATTTGAAATCTTGAAGGGTCTTTCGAAACTACAATATTTTTCAATCGATTTCAATAATTCGAAGGTGTTTTGAAGAATTTCAAAGATGTCATGGTATTTTTAACGATTTCGATGAATTTCAAATATATTTTAAAGATTTCAAGTGATATCAAAAGATTTCAAAGAATTTGAAATCTTGAAGGGTGTTTTGAAAGTACAATATTTTTCAATCGATTTCAATAATTTGAAGGTATTTTGAAGAATTTCCAAGAATTTATCTTTTTTTCGTAGATTTCAAGCAATCTTAAAGAGATTTCAAAGATTTAAAGGGATAGCAAAAGATTTCAAAGAATTTAAAATTGTTAAGGGCATTTTAAAAGACTCCAAGCATTTTTCAATCGATTTCAAATTAAAGGGATTTTGAAGGATTTCAAAGATTTCATGGTATTATCAAACATTCCAAAGAATCTTAAAGAGAATAAAAAGATTTATAAGGGGTATCAATAGATTCCAAAGAACTTAAAATAGTTAAGGGCATTTTAAAAGACTCCAAGGATTTTTCAATCGATTTCAATAAATTAAAGGATTTCAGAGTTTTTGTGGTATTTTCAAATATGCCAAAGAACTTCGAAGAGATTTTACAGATTTCAAGTTATATAAAAAGATTTCAAACAATTTGAAATATTTTAGGGTGTTTTAAATGTACAATACCAGGTGTATAAGCTTAAATCCGCTGTCTGCTCACAGATGGCGTTAGTGAGCCTATGAAGCTACCATGGACACGTCATACTTCTTTTTTATGAGTTTGATATCTGTCAACATGTAATCAGTGCACTGCACATCATTAGCAATTGTATACAACAACAAATTTTGTAATCATGTCTAGTTTTTTTTGCCAGAAAAAGAGCATATTCGGGAAGCCTTGGGAAAGATTTTGAGGGTTGGCCGGGATCAACCTACGATTTCTTGCGCTTAGGATTCTCGAAATATATCCACTTCTCATCGCCCGTCACAATCCGATGCAGGAACGTCTTTCTTTTTTGTCTGGCGAACAAGATTTCGCATGTGTTTTGGTCTTGCTCCATCTGCCTATCGGTCAATTCATTCGGCATCCATTTTCCGATCTTTTGAACCTTTTCCATGGCACGTAGACGCATGGAAATGGCTACTTGAGTAACACCCAATTGCTCGATCAATGTGTGGGGCCCTTTTGCGGTCACAAATTAATTACATTATACAATAAGATTTAGTCTTCAATTCATTTTATTTATTTATTATCACAATTTTAACTTAGTCATATAATACAGCGTAGAAGTCAGTAGAGTTAAACATAAGTAACTTGTTTCAAATGGCATATGTATACAGTAGTAACAAATTTACTATCAAATTTTAATATTAAAAAAACTTTTTACGGCATTTCTCATTCGCGAAATTCTTAACAAAATCATCAAAAGTTATTTCGCGAAGTATGTCTCTTTCTGAACTGAGAAGTACCAAATGAACCAGTCGATCATCTTCCATGCTCGAACGAAGTCGACTTTTGATCAATTTCATTTTCGAAAATGACCTTTCACTCGTACAATTAGTCACCATAATCGATAGGTACAAACGCAAAACAATTTCTGCATTAAAAAACACGTATAGCTCTTCAACGAAATCGCAAAAAATAACCGCATGAGGGCATGCACTAGCTGCTGCCTTGCCTACCAGATTCAATGAATGTACGCAACATGGAATGTAAGCTGCTTTGCTATTTACTTCAAGTATTCTAGCCTGCATTCCTTTGTACTTTTGCCACTCATATTTGATGCGGTGTCGTACGATTGGCCGCGACAATCTTGAATATCAATGCCGTGCTCCTGGAGGAAATGAAGAAGAGCGTCCGCCATTTCTGCCCCCGTGTGGCCACAATTGGGGAGAAAAGTCAAGAACCGTTCAACTGCCCCCAAATCCTCAACATATCTTATGGTCACTGACAATTGATCAATGTGCACTTCATCAGGGGTGGAATCGACACACACTGAGAAATACTTAGCCTTTTTTACACGAGCAACTATTTCTGCCTGTACTTTTTTTCTCATCAAAGCTATATTAGTTCTTCACAAATGGTTGAAGATAAATAATTCACATGCCCTCGTCCACGGTTTCCATGTTCTTGAATATGACCAGCCAAAAACGGATCGTATTGAGCGAGTACACGGAAAAAAGAAGATAGTTAGATTCACTTTGATGTATTGTTAACTTGAAGTTTACTTGTTCGCATTGCACAAGAAACAATTCAAATAGTTTTTGATACTGAATGAGATAGTGATCTCAAAATATACAAAACCTAAAATCAGCATTACTACTTCAAATTGTAAAAAGAAAGATTACCAGAACAAGTAGCTTCAATAACTATTTGAAATAGTACATTTGAACATGTAAACTGTATGAATAACTAATTTTCATAGTAAGCAAAGAATTGTGAGTTTGACGTTTGCAAGTGAGTTCGATCTGCTTTTTCGCATTGCAATAAGCACTGCACGAGATTGTTAGCCTTACTATTTGAAATTGTAAGTGAGTTCAGTGGCACAACTAGAAACGTGTAGGCCCCCTCCGCAACATTTTTTAGGCAATCCGTTTCTAATTAAAAAAGAAGGACGACTTATAACTTGCTTATCAGTAAAACAACAGATTTTCGCTTTTTAATATATAAGACAGACCGCGCACTGAAATTTTACAAAATTAAATAAATTATCGGAAACTATTTTATAATGTTTTCTCTTTTAACATAATATCAGTTGAGATAATTGTTATAAATGAACATATTGAACAACTCTACTTTATACTTCAATACTGTTTTTTTGTTTTGTACAAAATTTTCAGAATTTAAAAATATTCTGAAGAATTATATATAAAAAGGATACTTTTTTTTACATTATTTCTACTATGGAATTTTCTGCTTATGATATTTTTAATTTCTTATAACACTAAAATTGATTAGGATCGTACTTGATTAAGCCACCTAAGTTCAAATATTATATTATTTGGAAGAATTTTTTTTTAGTAGAATAATACATTGTTTTTGACATATCATTTTTTGAACCAATATTGAAAAAATAATTTGTAATAAAATTTTAGTTCAAACTAATTTCCAATTTTAACGTAGTAATAATTTTTTCAACCTTTTCACATTGATATTTGTAAAAATTACTACCATTTCATGAAAAAAAAAAATTTTCTAATTTTTTTTCAGATTTTCAACAAAAATAAAATCTACCATACTACTATGATATCGCGATCTTTGATATTACATAGATCACAGCGTAAAAGGAGCTCAAAAAAGGGGAAATAGGGTGGTTTTCGCACGAAAAGGGGGAAAATAGGGGAAAGATTAAACATTTATTTTCATATGTCGCAAAGAACAAACAACCTTTCCGTAAGAAATGTTACATTTTTAAATAACTTTTAATGATTTCTGCCATTTAAGATTGATTTTTAAAAATTGGATATAGTTAGATCGTTGGAAACCCATCCAGAGTGAAATAAAAAAGTCCGGGAAAAAATAAAATTAGTTAAATATACAATTTTTACATGTTTGACATCGTTCTCATAAATATTTCTTTCCAAGATTTTTCATTTCATCCTTACTATAATTAATACTTTCAATCTAAATTTAAAACAATTGAAATCAGTTAATATCTTCTGTTCTCTTTCTTAAATTCACAATTAATCAATTTTTTTTAATTAAAAAAAAATTTGCTTTATTGAAAATTTTTGGAAAATATACAAAAACATGTTTTTTGGATTGATTCGAACCTGAAATTGAGTCACCTTGAACCAAAGAAACATGTTATTATTTTTTATCCATGGGAAACATTTTTTTCGTGGTGTTTATAACGTTCGAAAATCGCAAAAAAAGATATGAAATCCCAAAAATCCTAATTCACGACAAACATTTTTTTCCGAAAAAGAAAAATAAAAAAATGTTTCCTTGGTTCAAGCTGAATAAATTTCAGTTTCGACATATTCAACTTTTTTTTAAATGTGTGCATATGACTCAATCAAAAAAAAAAACATGTTTTTGAATATTTTCAAAAAAATTGTAACTGAGCAAGAAATTTATTTTTAACTTTCACAATTTTAAATTTTCAATGAGTAAGATAATTTTTGAACAAAATAGTTGAATTTTTGAATTAAGAACAACAGTTTTCAACCAAAAATCGAATAGTTATATTTTCGTTTCAAAAAATTAATTTTCAATTGAAAAAACTGAATTTTCTCCCAAATTGTTGAATTTTCTACAATGCAGTTGATTATTCAACTCGAAAATATGAATTAATAATTAAGAAGTTAATTTTCAACCAAACATCACAATTGTTAGTTAAAAAACCTACTTTTTAACAAACAAGAAAAAACTAACTAAAATGATGAATTTTTAACTAAGAAATTAATTTTTAACAAAGTTGTTCAAAAATCACCAAACTATTGAATTTTCCAGAGGAAATTCAAATTTTCTACAAAACAGTTGAATCTTTAACCCAAAAAACACGAATTTCCAACAAGAGTTGAGTTTTCAACCAAAAAAGATTTTTTAGCCAATGAAGAAAAAAAATTGTATTCAGCATGTCGAATTTTAAAGCAAGAAGATGATTTTTCTACAAAAAAAGGACGAGTTCTCAACAGATTACATAAATTTTTAACCAAATATTTCAATTTTCAAAATAAAAAAGATCAACTTTGAACCAAAAATGGAATTGCTACATTTTCATTTCAAGAAACTAATTTTCAAATGAAAAAACCAATTTTCTACCTATTTATTGAATTTTCGTGCCAAAAAAAGTACTTTCTACAATACACTCGAATTTTTAACTCAAAAATATAAGCTTTCAATACAAAAAATAATTTTCAATCAAAAATTGCAATTTTCAGTTTGAAAAAGTGCATTTTTAACAAAGTAGTTTGATTTTCAACCAAAAAGACAGCTTTTCAACAAAATAAATATATTTTTA
>CAKNYM010045390.1:31849-63526 GCA_932195095.1 Andricus curvator
TATCTTTAACGATTCCGAAAAATTCTAAGAGATTTTAAGAGTTATCAAATTATTTAAAAGGATTTAAAATATAAGAGGGCATTTTGAAACTCCAAGATTTTTCAATCGATTTCAATAACTTAAAGGTATTTCGAAGAATTTCAAGGATATCATGGTATATTTTTAACTATTCCAAGAAATTTATAGGAGATTTGAAAGATTTTAAAGGATATCAAAAGATTTCAAAGTATTTGAAATATTTAAGGGTATTTTAAAACTCCAAGATTTTTCAATCGATTTCAATAACTTAAAGGTATTTTAAAGGATTTCAAAGATGTCATGGTATCTTTAACGATTCCGAAAAATTCTAAGAGATTTTAAGAGTTATCAAATTATTTAAAAGGATTTAAAATATATGAGGGCATTTTGAAACTCCAAGATTTTTCAATCGATTTCAATAATTTTAAGGTATTTCAAAGGATTTCAAATATGTCATGGCATTTTTAACGATTCCAAGGAATTTTAAAGAGACTTAAAAGATTTTAAGGGATATAGAAAGATTTTGAGGAATTTGAAATTATTAAGGATATTTTAAAAATGCAAGATTTTGCATATTTTACTTTATAACTTTTTTAAGTTTTTAAAATAATGTTGAAAATCCGACGTTTTCAACTGCGCATGTACCAAAAAGCGCGGTACTATTTGAAATTATATATTATACACTTTCAATATTACGTTAATATCACATTTT
The DNA here is from genome assembly GCA_932195095.1 of Andricus curvator. Lineage (NCBI taxonomy): Eukaryota > Metazoa > Arthropoda > Insecta > Hymenoptera > Cynipidae > Andricus > Andricus curvator. Next base: position 32,580 of record CAKNYM010045390.1, read on the forward strand.
TAAAGAAGTTAGTTTTTCCTATTATTATTATTATTTTCAGGTGTTTATGGTTTTTTAACGGGCAAAAATTAGTCAGAAAGAAATGTTACAAGTATGTAAAATTATATATGTAAATAGTAAATTTTTGAATAACTGAGCTTTGTGTGGTATCTGACAATTTTTTCTCCATATAGGGCTTCGTACTGTTAAAAATGCATTCTGAAAGAAATTAGTAAGTCTAAGGAATCGAAAAAAGGAAGGAAGTTTAAATAATAATTTTTATTATACTTTTTCAAATTATTTTTTTCATTTCTAATATTTGACAGTAAAAAGTCAGCTGGAAAAAGTGTTTTAAAAGAACATAAGCAACACTTTTTGAAAAAAGTACTGTTTTTACATTAATGATTCCCCAGACCTCTACAATTTTATTCCAATGCATTTTTAACAGTATAATACCCATCATTATAATAACCATCATAATAGAATTATAGAATCAGTATGTATATTATTTATAGAAAAATAATTCATAATGTGATGGGGTAAGAAAATATTTTTCATAATTTTATAAGCAAATCAATGAACAAAAGTCATTTTTGTGTGATCTGCAATAAGCAGTTTATCAAATCCATAGCTCTGGTAATTAATGATTTAATAAAATTCAACAATTTTTCTTAAAATAGGTAAGAAGCGACAGAAGGAAAAAATTCAATTACAAAAATTATTCCTAAAATAATTATTTTTCGTATGTTTTAAACTTTTTTCATGAAAAATGTCTGTTCTCTAACAAAGAGACTTGACTGATAATATAATTTCATTTCTTAACATCCAAGTAAACTGAAATTATCTTTAGTATCTGTATTTCAACCAAATTAGATAATGATGTCATAAATCTGAAGTATTTTTGCGAATTAAATGCGAGAGAAGCAGTTTCATGAAAGACAAATAATTTCGGATGGCGAAAAAGATAACGACTAGCATAATACGTATTAACACTTTTTTTAAGAATATTCATTAGTTACACTCTCATTAAAATACTTCATAAGCTGGTTTCTTTTATTCAAAAAAATGAGGACCTCTATTGGTATTCTGTGGTTGATCTTAGTTATTTTTCCTGAGCCTATTGGTAAATATATTCATAGATATAATTTAAAAGTGCATTTATAATCGTTTTACATTTGCTTTTTATTTGAAATTACTAAAATTGAGATGACTCTTTTTTTTCCAACATACTGAAAGTGGGTCTTACCTTTTTATTATTGCCTGAGAATGTTAAATAAGAATGTAAATGTTAAAGTTGATTTTGCATCAAGCTTCTTGGCATATAACATTAAATATTCCATATAAAAATTGAGATTAATGGTCCAAATTGTGTGGCACACTTTTACAGATTTCGCAAGTTCACTTTTTAGTATACATTTTATAATTTCTGTGATACTTATTTTAAATTTAAAAAATGTTGACAATCTATTTTTATACTGCTTTGAGTATGTTCATAACCTTTCTTCCAGAAAAGGTTTTTTATTCTTTTTCAAAACAAATTTAATTGAATAATAGAAATACGTAACTTCTTTGAAAAATTTAATATTAACGTAATAATAAAAGTGTATAGTATATAGTTTCAAATAGTACCGCGCTTTTTCGTACATGCGCAGTTGAAAACGTCAGATCTTCAACATTACCTTGAAAACTTGAAAAAATTATAAAGTGAAATATGCAAAATCTGTCAGTTTTAAAATACCCTTAAATATTTCAAATTCTTTGAAATCTTTTCTTCTCCCTGAAATCTTTGAAATTCTTTAAAATACCTTCAAATTATTGAAATCGATTGAAAAATATTGGACTTTTAAAACAACTTAAAATATTTCAAATTCTTTGAAATCCTTCGATATCACTTAAAATCTTTAAAATCTCTTTGACATTCCTCGGATTCTTTAAAAATACCATAAAATCTTTCAAATCCTTAAAACTCCATTTAATTTGATTTTAAAATAGCCTCAAATATTTTAAATTCTTTGAAATCATTTGATATCCCTCGAAAACTTTTAATTGTTTCGACATTCCTTGGAATCTTTAGAAATACAATGAAATCTTCGAAATCTTTTAAGATACCTTCAAATTATGTAAATCGATTGAAAAATCTTCGAGCTTTAGATTACCTTTAAATATTGTAAATTCTTTGAAATCCTTTAATTCTGTGAAATCTTTCGATCTCCCATGAAATCTTTCAAATCTCTATACATTTCTTGGAATCGTTAAAAATACCATGACATACTTAAAATTCTTCAAAATACCTTCAAATTATTGAAAAATATTGTTCTTTTAAAACTCCCTACAAGATTTCAAATTCTTTGAAATCTTTTGATATCCCTTCAAATCTTTAAAATCTCTCTGAAATTCCTCGGAATCTTTGAAAATACCAAAAATGCAAAATCTCTGAAATCCTTGGAAATACTTCAATTTCATGAAATCTATTGAAAATAGTTGGAGTCTTTTGAAGTAACTTAAACTATTTTAAATTCTTTGAAATCTTTTGATATCCCTTAAAATTGTTCTATTCTCCTTAAGATTCCTCGGAATGTTTGAAAATAACATAAAATCTTCAAAATTCTTCAAAATCGCTTTAATTTGAAATCTACTAAAAAATCTTGTACTTTTGAAATCTGTTTAAGATACCTTGGAATCTTTGAAAATACGAGAAAATCTTTAAAATCCTTAAAAATCCCTTTAATTTATTGAATTCGGTTAAAAAATCTTGGACTTCTCTTGAAATTTCTTGGAATCGTTGAAAATACCACGATATCTTTGAAATCCCTTCAAATTATTGAAATCGATTGAAAAATATTGTACTTTTAAAAAACCCTCAAATATTTCAAATTCTTTGAAATATTTTGATATCCGTTAACATCTTTCAAATCTCTTGAAAATTTCTTGGAATCGTTGAAAATACCATGAGATCTTTGAAATCCTTCAAAATACCTTCAAATTATTGAAATCGATTGAAAAATATTTGACTTTGGAAACACCCTTATAGATTCCAAATTCTTTGAAATCATTTGATATACCTTGAAATATTTCAAAACTCTTTGAAATTTCTCTGAATCTTTGAAAATACCACAAAATCTCTGAAATGCTTCACAATCCTTCAATTTATTGAAATTTATTGAACAATCCTTGGAGTCTTTTAAAATACCTTTAACTATTTTAAATTCTATAGAATTTAAAATAGTTGAATTCGTGTTATATCCCTTAAAATCTTTTTACTCTATTTAAGATTCCTCGAAATCTTTAAAAATAACATAAAATCTTTGAAATTCTTCAAACTCCGTTAATTTTGAAATCGATTGAAAAATCTTGGAGTTTTAAAATACCCTCAAATATTTGAAATACTTTCAAATCCTTTGATATCCCTTGAAATCTTTCAAATCTCTTTCAAATTCCTCGGAATCTTTGGAAATACCACAAAATCTCTGAAATCCTTTAAAATCCTCCAATTTATTGAAATATGTTGAAAATCCTTGGGAGTGTCTTAAAATACCCTTAACTATTTTAAATTCTTTGAAATCTTTTGATATCCCTCAAAATCTTATTATTCTCTTCCAAATTCCTCGGTTTCTTTAAAAATACCATAAACTCTTTAAAATCCTTCGAAATCCCTTTATTTTGAAATCGATTCAAAAATCTTGATGCATTAAAATTCCCTTAAGTATTTCAAATACTTTGAAATCTTTCGATATCCCATGAAATCATTGAAATCTCTTTAGGATTTCTTGGAATCTTTAAAAATAAGATGAAATCTTCGAAATCCTTTAAAAACCCTTTAATTTATTGAAATCGGTTGAAAAATCTTTGTGTTTCAAAATAGCCTCAAATATTTCAAATTCTTCGAAATCTTTGGATATCCCTTAAGGCCATGTGACGAGTGCGTCACGTGACCAGATTCTTACCTTGCAGACACTTTTTTTATTTGTAAACTTATTTTCACACGAATAGCCACATCGAGTTGAAAATTTGGGATAATGAATAAGAAGCACCAAGAAATGTGGCTCTGGTCCTAAATTTTTATAATTATGAAAAAAGTTTTTTTTGTAAATAATTTTTTTTTTTTTGCTTTTTTCATAATTATCAAAATTTAGGACCAGAGCCGCATTTCTTGGTGCTTCTTATTTATTATCCCAAATTTTCAACTCTATGTGGCTATTCGTGTGAAAATAAGTTTACAAATAAAAAAAGTGTCGGTAAGGTAGGAATCCGGTCACGTGACCCACTCGTCACAAGGAAAATTTCTTGAAATATTTAAAAATACCATGATACCTTTGAAATCCTTTTAAATCCTTCAATTTATTTAAATCTACTGAGAAATCCTTTGGGGTTTTCAAATACCTTCAAATATTTCAAATTCTTTGAAATCGTTTCAAAATTTTTGGACTCTTCAGAAATACAATGAAATCTTCGTAATCCTTTAAAATACCTTCAAATTATGCAAATCGATTGAAAAATCTTTGAGTTCAAGATTACCTATGAATATTTTTAATTCCTTGAAATCCTTCTAAATCCCTTTAATTTAAAATCAATTGAAAAACCTTGTAGTTTTAAAATACCCTTAAATATTTGAAATACCTTGAAATCTTTTGATGTCTGTTGAAATCTTTGAAATCTCTTTCAGATTTTCTGGAATCTTTAAAAATACGCTAAAATGTTCAAAATCCTTCAAAATCTCTTCAATTTATTGAAATCTATTTAAAAATCTTAGAAGTCTTTAAAAATACCATTAACTATTTTAAATTCTTTGAAATCTTGTTATATCCCTTAAAATTATTTTACTCTCTTTCAGATTCCTCGGAATCTTCAAAAATTCCATAAAATCTTTGAAATCCTTCAAAATACCTTCAAATTATTGAAATCGATTGAAAAATATTTGACTTTTGAAACACCGTAAAATATTTCAAATTCTTTGAAATCCTTTGATAATTCTTGGAATTTCTAAAAATTTCTGTAACATTCTTCGGAATCTTTAAAAATACCACAAGATCTCGGAAATTTTACAAAATCCTCCAATTTCATGAAATCTATTGAAAAATCCTTGGAGTCTCTTAAAATACCCTTAACTATTATAAATTCTTTGAAATCTTTTGATATCCCTCAAAATCTTTTTATTCTCTTCAAGATTCCTCGGATTCTTTGAAAATACCATAAAATCTTTAAAATCCTTCAAAATTCCTTTAATTTGAAATCGATTCAAAAATCTCAGAGCTTTAAAATACCCTTAAATATTTCAAATACTTTGTAATCTTTCTATATCCCATGAAATCTTTGAAATCTCTTCAGGATTTCTTGGAATCTTTGAAAATTCGATGAAATCTTTGAAATCCTCTAAAATCCTTTTAATTTATTGAAATCGGTTGAAAAATCTTTGAGTTTTAAAATAGCCTCAAATATTTTAAATTCTTTGAAATCCTTTAAAATCCCTTCAAATTATGCAAATCGATTAAAAAACCTTTAAATTTTAGATTACCTTTAAATCTGTTAAATTCTTCAATATCCTTCTAAATCCCTTTAATTTGAAATCGATTGAAAAATCGTGTAGTTTTAAAATACCCTTAAATATTTAAATACTTTTAAATCTTTTGATATCCAATGAAATCTTTAAATCTCTTTAAGATTCCCTGGAATCTTTAAAAACACAATAAAATCTTCGAAATCCTGTAAAATTCCTTCAATTTATTGAAATCGGTTGACAAATCTTTGAGTTTTAAAATAGCATCAAATATTTCAAATTCTTTTGAATCTTTTGATATCCCTTAAAATCTTCTAAATCTCTTGACAATTTCTTGGAATCGTTAAAAATACCATGACATCTTTGAAATCCTTCAAAATACCTTCAAATTATTGAAATCGATTGAAAAATATTTGACTTTGAAAACACCCTTAAAGATTTCAAATTCCTTGAATTCCTTTACAATCCTTTAATTTATTGAAATTTATTGAACAATCCTTGGAGTCTTTTAAATTACCCTTAAGTATATTTAACTCTTTGAAATCTTTTGATATTCCTTAAAATCTTTGTATCCACTTAATGATTTCCCGGAATGTTTAAAAATACCATGAAATCTATAAAATCCTTCTAAATCTCTTTATTTTGAAATCGATTGAAAATCCTTGTAGTTTTAAAATACCCTTAAATATTTCAAATACTTTGAAATCTTTTGATATCCCTTGCAATCTTTAAAATCTCTTCGAGATTCCTTAGAATTTTCGAAAATAGGATAAAATCTTTGAAATTCTTTAAAATCTCTTCAATTTATTGAAAGCGGTTGAAAAATTTTTGCGTTTTAAAATAGCATCAAATATTTCAAATTTTTTGAAATCTTTTGATACCCCTTAAAATCTTTCAAATCTCTTGAGAATTTCTTGGAATCGTTCAAAATACCATGACATCTTTGAAATCCTTCCAAGTACCTTCAAATTATTGAAATCGATTGAAAAATATTTGACTTTGGAAACACCCTTATAGATTCCAAATTCTTTGAAATCATTTGATATACCTAGAAATATTTCAAAACTCTTTGAAATCTAGTGAAAAATCTTATGAGCCTTTTAAAATACACTTAAGTATTATAAATTCTTTGAAATCTTGTTATATCCCTTTAAATCTTTTCACTCTCTTTAAAATTCTTTGTAATCTTCAAAAATACCATAACATCTTTGAAATTCTCCAAAATCCCTTTAATTTGAAATCGATTGAATAATCTTGTAGTTTTAAAATACCCTTAAAAATTTCAAATACTTTGAAATATTTTGATATCCGTTGAAACCTTTAAATCTCTTTAAGATTCCTTGGAATCTTTGAAAATACCACAAATTCTTTGAAATCCTTCAACATTCTTCAATTTATTGAAAAATCTTAGAAGTCTTTTAAAATACCCTCAAGTATTTTAAATTATTTGAAATCTTGTTATATCCCTGAAAATCTTCTTGCTCTCTTTAAGATTCCTCAGAATCTTTAAAAATACCACAAAATCTCTCAAATACTTCAAAATCCCTTCAATTTGAAATCGATAGAAAAATCTTGGAGTTTTAAAATACCCTCAAACATTTCAAATTCTTTGAAATCTTTCGATATCCCGTGAAATCTTTGAAATCTCTTCAGGATTTCTTGGAATCTTTAAAAATAAGATGAAATCTTCGAAATCCTTAAAAATCCCTTTAATTTTTTGAAATCGGTTGAAAAATCTTTGAGTTTTGAAATAGCCTTAAATATTTTTAATTCTTTGAAATCTTTGGATATCCCTCGAAAACTTTTTATTGTTTCGAAATTCCTTGGAATCTTTAGAAATACAATGAAATCTTCGAAATCCTTCAAGATACCTTCAAATTATGCAAATCGATTGAGAAAGCCTTGAGTTTTAGATTACCTTTAAATATTTTTAATTCTTTGAAATCCTTCTAAATCCCTTTAAATTGAAATCGATTGAAAAATCTTGTGGTTTTAAAATACCCTTAAATATTTCCAATACTTTGAAATCTTTTGATATCCGTTGAAATTGTTAAATCTCTTTGAAATTCCCTGGAATCTTTGAAAATACCACAAGTTCTCTGAAATCCTTTAAAATTCTTCAATTTTTAGAAATCTAGTGGAAAAAGCTTAGGAGTCTTTTAAAATACCCTCAACTATTTTAAATTCTTTAAAATCTTGTTATATCCCTGAAAATCTTGTTGCTCTCTGTAAGATTCCTCGGAATCTTTGAAAATATCACAAAATCTCTGAAATCCTTCAAAATCTCTTCAATTTGAAATCGATTGAAAAATGTTGGACTTTTGAAACAACCTCAAATATTTCAAATTTTTAAAAATCTTTTGATATCCCTTGAAGTCTTCAAAATCTCTTTGAAATTCTTTGGAATCTTTGAAAATACCACAAAATCTCTGAAATCCTTTAAAATCCCTTCAATTCATTGAAATCGGTTGAAAAATCTTTGAGTTTTTAAATAGCATCAAATATTTCAAATTCTTTGAAATGTTTTGATATCCCTTAAAATCTTATTATTCACTTTATGATTCCTCGGAATCTTCAAAAAGACCATAAAATCTTCACAATTCATCAAAATCCCTTTAATTTGAAATCGATTGAAAAATCTTGTAGTTTAAAAATACTCTTAAATATTTCAAATTCTTTGAAATCTTTTGATATCAGCTGAAATCTTTAAATCTCTTTAAGATTCCCTGGAATCTTTGAAAATACGATAAAATCTTCGAAATCCTTAAAAATCCCTTCAATTTCTTGGAATCGGTTGAAAAATCTTGGACTTTTAAAATACCCTCCTATATTTTAAATTCTTTGAAATCTTTTGATATCCCTTGGAATATTCAAAATCTCTTTGAAATTCCTCGAAATCTTCGTAAGTACCACAAAATCTCTGAAAGCCTGTAAAATCCTACAATTTATTGAAATCTATTGAACAATCCTTGGAATCTTTCAAATTACCATAAACTATTTTTAATTCTTTGAAATCTTTTGATATTCTTAAAAATCTTTAAAATTCATCAAAATCCCTTTAATTTGAAATCGATTGAAAAATCTTGTGGTTTCAAAATACCCTTAAATATTTTGAATTTTTTCAAATATTTTGATATCTGTTGAAATCTTTAAATCTCTTTAAGGTTCCCTGGAATCTTTGAAAATACGATAAGATCTTCGAAATCCTTTAAAATTCTTTCAATTTATTGAAATCGATTGAAAAATATTTGACTTTGAAAACACCCTTAAAGATTTCAAGTTCTTTGAAATCTTTTGATATCCCTTGAAATATTTTAAATCTCTTTGGAATTCCTTGGCATCTTTGAAAATACCACAAAATCTCTGAAATCCTTTAAAATACTTCAATTTCATGAAATTCGTTTAAAAATTCTTACAGTCTTTTAAATTACCCTTAACTATATTTAATTCTCTGAAATCTTTTGATAACCCTAAAAATCTTTTTTATCCACCTAATGATTCCTCGGAATGTTTAAAAATACCATGAAATCTATAAAATTCATCAAAATCCCTTTAATTTGAAATCGATTGAAAACACTTGGAGTTTTAAAATACCCTTAAATATTTCAAATACTTTGAAATCTTTTGATATCCCTTGCAATCTTTGAAATCTCTTCAAGATTCCTTAGAATCTTCGAAAATACGATAAAATCTTCGAAATCCTTTAAAATCCCTTTAATTTATTGAAATCGGTTGGAAAATCTTTGAGTTTTAAAATAGCATCAAATATTTAAAATTCTTTGAAATCTTTTGATAACCCTTAAAATCTTTTAAACCTCTTGAAAATTTCTTGGAATCGTTAAAAATACCATGATATCTTTGAAATCCTTCAAAATACCGTCAAATTATTGAAATCGATTGAAAAATATTTGACTTGGAAACACCCTTATAGATTACAAATCCTTTGAAATCTATTGATATCCCTGGAAATATTAAAAATCTGTTTGAAATTCTTTGGAATCTTTGAAAATACCATGACATCTTTGAAATCCTTCAAATTATTTAAATCGATTGAAAAATCTTAAGAGTCTTTTACAATACCCTTAACTATTTTAAATTCTTGAAAATCTTGTGATATCCCTTAAAATCATTTTACTCTCTTTAAGATCCCTCAAGATCTTCAAAAATACGATAAAATTTTTGAAATCCTTTAAAATCTCTTCAATTTGAAATCGATTGAAAAATCTTGGAGTCTTAAAATACCCTCAAATATTTCAAATACTTCGAAATCTTTTGATATCCCTTGGAATCTCATTATTCACTTTATGATTCCTCGGAATCTTGAAAAATACCATAAAATCTTTAAAATTCTTAAGAAACCCTTTAATTTGAAATCGATTGAAAAATCTTGTAGTTTTGAAATACCCTTATATATTTCAAATACCTTAAAATCTGTTGATTTTTGTTGAAATCTTTGAAATCTCTTTAAGATTTCCTGGAATCTTTAAAAATACGCTAAAATTTTGAAAATCCTTCAAAATCCCTTCAATTTATTGAAATCGGTTAGAAAATCTATGAAATCCTTTAAAATTCTTCAATTTGTTGAAATCTATTGAAAAATCTTAGGAGTCTTTAAAAATACCCTTAAGTATTATAAATGCTTTGAAATCTTGTTATATCCCCTCAAATCTTTTTGCTCTTTTTAAGATTCCTCGGAATCATAAAAAATACCATAAAATCTTTCAAATCCTTAAAAATCCTTTCAATTTGAAATCGATTGAAAAATTTTGGAGTTTTAAAATACCCTGAAAAATTTAAATACTTCGAAAGCTTTTGATATCCCTTGAAATCTTTGAAATATCTTTAAGATTCCTTGGAATCTTTGAAAATACGATAAAATCTTCGAAATCCTTTAAAATCCCTTCAATTTATTGAAATCAGTTGAAAAATCTTGGATTTTCAAAATGCCCTCAAATACTTCAAATTCATTTGAATCCTTTTATATCCCTCAAAATATTTTAAATCTCTTAAAATTTCTTGGAATCATTCAAAATATCATGACGTCTTTGAAATCCTTGAAAATGCCTTCAAATTATTGAAATCGATTGAAAAATATTTCACTCTTAAAATACCCGCAAATATTTCAAATTCTTTTAAATCTTTTGATATCCCTTAAAATCTCTTTAAGTTTTTTTGCACTCTTTGAAAATACCATGATATCTTTGAAATCCTTCAAAATCCTTTAATTTATTAAAATCTATTGAAAAATCCTTGCTATTTGTGAAATACCCTCAAATATTTCAAATTCTTTGAAATCCTTTGATATACCTCAAACTCTTTGAAATCGTTTCGAAATTCCTTGGAATATTTAGAAATACAATGAAATCTTCTAAATCCTTTGAAATACCTTCAAAATTATTGAAATCGATTGAAAAATCTTGATTTTCAATTACCCTTCAAAACCATTTCAAACTCTTCGAAATATTTTGGTATCCCTTGAAATTCTTCAGTTCCTTTATCAAATTTCACCCAGTGTAATATTATTCATTCCAAATTATAAAATAAAAATGCATCATTAACTTGTAAAATCTTCGAAGTAAGTCAACGCAGAAGTGACAAAAAGGTTCTATTAGAATGGTTCTAAAATCCATACTTTGGGTTCCCTCAGAAACCATTTATCATTTTGGGTTCCTTTTCACACGGAAAAAATTTATCCGTGAAGAAGTCACGAACTTGTAGCTAGGTTTCGGATACGAGATAAAAAAATGAAACATTACATCCTTATTTCTATGAGAAATATATGGATAAATTTCGAAGTTTCTTACGAACAGTTCGAATTTCCTACGAATAGTTCCTGAAAATTCCAGACTGAAATATAATACGCGCAGCCATCAAGGCCAAACAAAATAGGTATTATAAAATTTCTAGCCACTCATCCGACGAGCTCGAGGCACACATACGAGCGCACACACGCACCGCGCGTTTGGGAGAGTGTGTGTGTGGGCCACGTACAGGCGAACTTAGTTTCGAGTTCCCAGATTTGTCGGGCAAGCTCGTGAGTGCTCTGAGAATCTTTTCCCAATCACTCATAATATTTTTGTAATTATTCACGTAAAAAAAGGTGATGAACCGTTTTAGAATTTTCACATCGAGTTCGTCAAATCTTTCTCAAAGTTCGCAGGTTATTTACGAAAATACATAAATATCCGATGAATTTTTCTCATATCCGAGACCTAGCTACTAGTTCGTCACTTTTTTACGGATAAATTTTTTCCGTGCAGTAAGAGAAGTTCCTTCTTGTTGCAGCTCCTTTGAAACCAAAAATTGGTTCTGATAAAAACCCCAGTTCTTTCTCTGTTTTTAATAAATTTAATAAATAATATTATAATTTATTTCCTACTTGAACATTCTTTTTGCAGAATTAGGTTGGCCACATAAAGACAACGCAGTTCATGCTTTTCCGATTGAACTGTGCATTACGCAGTACGAAAGTTGGGCATATCGAGGACAATTCAAAGATTTACAAAGAAACTACAATTACGACGTGGTAACAGATGAGAATGGCAAGTTCATCATTGGAGTGATACTAGGGCTACATTTGTTTCCACTCGTGGCCCCTAGAGCGGATTTTCGGTATACCTATGGAAGAGTTAAAGTACGCATAAATGGCCCCATTGCCAAAATCACTGTACCAATATTGAAAGAGGATCCTGTGAATGATCGGTTTTTTCGATCATTTGGGAAGCATAACATATGTTCTGTCATGACATCCGAATAGTTCAACTTAAGACAATACATGCCGGTAGTACTGGCAGTAGGGTAGCCCATTTTTAAATTTAGTAAAAAAATATCTTTTTGACAAAACTAAACGCATGTATGTTATTTATGTATATTTCTTTGAGAAAATATACTGTATGGAAGGTGAAACTATTCCTGGCTTAAGTTTGTCCCCACATAATTCCATAGACGTGTTTTTTTTTTTTTTTTTTTATAGAATTTTCAACCAAAAAAGATCTTATACCCAAAGAGATGAAAATCGATTGAAAAATCTTTGAGTTTTTGATTACCTTTAAATATTTTAGATTCTTTGAGATCCTTCTAAATCCCTTTAATTTGAAATCGATTGAAAAATCTTGTAGTTTTTAAATATCCTTAAATATTTCAAATATACTTAACAACCAAGTAGATTCCATTTAAAAGAACGAGTTTTCAAAAAAATAGTTAAAGATTTAACCAAATATTAATATACTTTGAATCCAAAAGGATGAATTTTTAACAAAATAATTGAATTTCTATCCAAATAGTTGAACTCAGAAATCACTTGAAAAATCTTAGAGTTTTAAAATACCCTCAAATATTTCAAATTCTTTTAAATCTTCTGATATCGCTTAAAATCTTTTTATTCTCTCTAAGATTCTTCAGGATCTTTAAAAATACCATAAAATCTTTGAAATCCTTCAAAATCCCTTCAATTTGAAATCGATTGAAAAATCCTTGGAGTCTTTTAAAATGCCCTTAACTATTTTAAATTTTTTGAAATCTTTTGATATCCCTTAAAATCTTTTTATTCTCTCGCAATCTTTAACAATACCATAAAATCTTTAAAGTCCTTGAAAATCCCCTTAATTTGAAATCGATTGAAAAATCTTGTAGTTTTGAAAGTACCCTTAAATATTTCAAATACTTTGAAATATTCTGATATCTCTTGAAATCTTTGGAATCTCTCGAAGATTGCTTGAAATCTTTAAAAATACGATAAAATCTTGGAAATCATTTAAAATCCCTTCAATTTATTGAAATCGGTTGAAAAATCTTCGAGTTTCAAAATAGCCTCTGATATTTGAAATTTTCTGAAATCTTTTGATATCCCTTAAAATCTTTTAAATCTCTTGAAAATTTCTTGGAATCGTTAAAAATATCATGAGATCTTTGAAATCCTTCAAAATACCTTCGAATTATTGAAATCGATTGAAAAATATTTGACTTTGGAAACACGCTTAATGACTTCAAATTCTTTGAAATCTTTTGAAATTGGAATCTTTAGAAATACAATGAAATCTTCGAAATCCTTTCAAAAACCTTCAAATTATGCAAATCGATTACCTTTAAATATTTTTGATTCTTTGAAATCCTTGTGAATCCCTTTAATTTTAAATCGATTGAAAAACCTTGTTGTTTTAAAATACCCTTAAATATTTCAAATACTTTGAAATCTTTTGATATCCGTTGAAATCTTTGAAATCTCTTTAAGATTCACTGGTATCTTCAAAAATACGATAAAATCTTTGAAATCCTTTGAAATCCCTTCAATTTATTGAAATCGATTGAAAAATATTTGAGTTTTAAAATAGCCTCTATCTAATAAAAAAATTCTTTGAAATCTTTTGATATCCCTTAAAATTTTTTTAATCCCTTGAAAATTTCCTGGAATCGCTGAAAATACCATGACATCTTTGAAATCCTTCAAAATACCTTCAAATTATTGAAATCGATTGAAAAATATTTGACTTTGGAAACACCCTTAAAGATTTCGAAATTCCTTGGAATCTTTAGAAATACAATGAAATCTTCGAAATCCTTTAAAAACCTTCAAATTATGCAAATCGATTGAAAAATCTTTGAGTTTTAGATTACCTTTAATAATTTTAAATTCTCTGAAATCCTTCTAAATCCCTTTCATTTGAAATCGATTGAAAAACCTTGTAGTTTTAAAATACCCTCAAATATTTCAAATACTTTGAAATCTTTTGATATCCCTTAAAATCTTTTAAATCTCTTGAAAATTTCTTGGAATCGTTAAAAATACCATGAGATCTTTGAAATTCTTCAAAATAACTTCAAATTATTGAAATCGATTGAAAAATATTTGACTTTGGTAACACCCTTAAAGATTTCAAATTGTTTGAAATTTTTCGAAATTCCTTGGAATCTTTAGAAATACAATGAAATCTTCGAAATCCTTTAAAAACCTTCAAATTATGCAAATAGATTGAAAAATCTTTCAGTTTTAGAGTACCTTTAAATATTTTAAATTCTTTGAAAACCTTCTAAATCCCTTTAATTTTAAATCGATTGAAAAATCTTGTAGTTTGAAAATACCCTTAAATATTTCAAATACTTTGAAATTTTTTGGTATCCCTGAAAATCTTTGAAATCTCTGAAAAATTTCTTGGAATCGTTAAAAATACAATGAAATCTTAGAAATCCTTCAAAATACCTTCAAATTATTGAAATCGATTGAAAAATATTTGGCTTTGGAAACACCCTTAAATATTTCAAATACTTTGAAACCTTTTGATACCCGTTAAAATCTTTGAAATCTATTCAAGATTCCATGGTATCTTTGAAATAAGATAAAATCTTCGAAATCCTTTAAAATCCCTTCAATTTATTGAAATCGGTTGAAAAATATTTGAGTTTTAGAATAGCCTTTGATGTTCAAAATTCTTTGAAATCTTTTAATAGCCCTTAAAATCTTTTAAATCTATTGAAAATTTCTTGGCGTCGTTAAAAATACCATGACATTTTTGAAATCCTTCAAAATTCCTTCAATTTATTGAAATCAATCGAAAAATATTTGACTTTGGAACCACCCTTAAAGATTTCAAATTCTTTGAAATTTTTTGAAATTCCTTGGAATCCTTAGAAATATAACGAAATCCTCGAAATCCTTTAAAAGACCTTCAAATTATGCAAATCGATTGAAAAATCTTTGAGTTTCAGATTACCTTTAAATATTTCAAATTCTTTGAAATCCTTCTAAATCCCTTTAATTTGAAATCGATTGAAAAATCTTCTAGTTTCAAGATACCTTTAAATATTTCAAATACTTTGAAATCTTTTGATATCCGTTGAAATCTTTGAAATCTCTTTAAGATTCCGTGCTATCTTTGCAAATACGATAAAATCTTCGAAATCCTTAAAAATCCCTTCAATTTCTTGAAATCGATTGAAAAATCCTTTGTGTTTTTAAAATACCCTCAAATATTTCAAATTCTTTGAAATCGTTTGATATCCCTCGAAATCTTTGAATCGTTCCGAAATTCTTTGAAATCTTTAGAAATACAATGAAATCTTCGAAATCCTTTGAAAAACCTTCAAATATTTTAAATTCGTTAAAATCCTTCTAAATCCCTTTAATTTGAAATCGATTGGAAACCTTTTAGTTTCAAAATACCCTTAAATATTTCAAATACTTTGAAATCTTTTTAGATCCGTTGAAATCTCTGAAATCTCTTCAAGATTTCCTGGTATCTTTGAAAATAAGATAAAATCTTTGAAATCCTTTAAAATCCCTTCAATTTATTGAAATCGGTTGAAAAATCTTTGAGTTTTATAAAAGCCTCTATTATTTAAAATTCTTTGAAATCTTTTAATATCCCTTCAAATCTTTTAAATCTCTTGGCATTTTCTTGGAATCGTTAAAAATACCATGAGATCTTTGAAATCCTTCAAAATACCTTCAAATTTTTGAAATCGATTGAAAAATATTTGACTTGGAAACACCCTTATAGATTACAAATCCTTTGAAATCTATTGATATCCCTGGAAATATTAAAAATCTGTTTGAAATTCTTTGGAATCTTTGAAAATACCATGACATCTTTGAAATCCTTCAATTTATTGAAATCGGTTGAAAAATCTTTGAGTTTTATAAAAGCCTCTATTATTTAAAATTCTTTGAAATCTTTTAATAGCCCTTAAAATCTTTTAAATCTATTGAAAATTTCTTGGCGTCGTTAAAAATACCATGACATTTTTGAAATCCTTCAAAATTCCTTCAATTTATTGAAATCAATCGAAAAATATTTGACTTTGGTAACACCCTTGAAGATTTTAAATTCTTTGGAATCTTTTGAAATTCCTTGGAATCTTTAGAAATACAATGAAATCTTTCAAATCCTTTAAAAAACCTTCAAATTATGCAGATCGATTGAAAAATCTTTGAGTTTTAGAGTACCTTTAAATATTTTAAATTCTTTGAAATTCTTCTAAATCCCTTTAATTTGAAATCGATTGAAAAATCTTGTAGTTTTAAAATACCCTTCAATATTTCAAATATACTTAACAACCAAATATATGAACTTTCCACTTAAAAAAACGAGTTTTCCAAAAAATATTTAAGGATTTAACCAAATAGTAATAAACTTTGAATGCAAAAGGATGAATTTTTAACAAAATAGTTGAATTTCTATCCAAATAGTTGAACTTTCAGCATACAAAGATAAATTTTCAATCAAATGATCGAATTTTCAAACGGGTAAGATATTAAAGATAATAATCAATTTTTCATAATTTTTCATTTATTTTTTTTTTTAATTTTTCAAAAATTCATAAAAA
The DNA here is from genome assembly GCA_932195095.1 of Andricus curvator. NCBI lineage: Eukaryota > Metazoa > Arthropoda > Insecta > Hymenoptera > Cynipidae > Andricus > Andricus curvator. The sequence goes on from CAKNYM010045390.1 coordinate 49,372, forward strand.
ATTATAAATATAAGATAATCAAATATTTGAATTTTCAAGACAAAAAGAGAAATTCTTCAGAAGACAGAGAAATTTTCATTAAAAAAGTTCAATTTTAACCGAGAAAAATAACTTTTCTTCCATGAAAGATCAATTTTCAACAAACGAGTAGAGTTTTTAAGCTAAAAAGCGATTGTTTTAGAAAACTTTTTTAAAAGACTTTTAACTCGGAAAAGGTGAATTTAAAAAAAAAAGATCATGTTCAATCAAGAAAGGTGAATTTTTAATAAGATAGTTGAGTTCTTAACCAAAAAGTTGAACTTTCAACAAACAAGAATAATTTTCTACCTAAAATGACGACTTTTGAACTAAATATATTAATTTTCTACTAAATAGTTGAATTTCAATTTATTCAATAAACAGTATGAAGTTTCAAACAAAAATAGAATAGTTACATTTTCAGATATAAACTCTGATAAAAAAAATAACTTTGAAGAAAAAAAAAGCGAATTTTCAACAAAATTTAAAAATTTTGAACCCAAAAGATGAATTTTTACCAAGAAGATTAATTTTCTGTCAAAAAAAGACGAATTTACAACATATACAACATACGAGATGAAGTTTTAACTAAAAATGAAATAGTTAAATTTTCAGAATAAAAAAAAAATAATTTTTAACAAAGTTGTTAAATTTTCAACAACAAAAAATTTTTACCAAAAAGATTAATGTTCTACCAGAAAAGACGAATTTTGAACAAAATACATGAAGTTTGAACAAAATTATTTAAAGTTCAAATCGAAAAGACAAATCATCTACAAAAAAGTAGAATTTTCAACCCAAAAATATGATTTTTCAACAAAAAAGTGTAATTTTAATCCAAATAGTTTTTTTTTAGTTTTTTTTAATTTTCTACCAAATTGTTGAATTTTCAAGCCAAAAATATGACTTTTCTACAAAACCGTAGAATTTTTGAAATAAAAGTTTATTTAAAAGCAAATAGTTGAACTTTGAACTATAATTAGGAATCCTTAATAATTTTTTTTTTAACTTTTCAACCAAAAAAGACGAATTCTCAATGAAGCATGTAATAGTTGATATTTCAATCAAACAATTGGATTCTGAACCAAAAAGGATACATTATTAACAATTAGAATTGTTATAAACAATTTTTTGCAAACATTTTGAAATGGTGTTTTTTTCAATTGCGGTTTTCCTTTTATCATCTGAATTGATGCAGATATTCTTACAAATAATATATGTTCAATTATGTTTGTGAAAATACAATAATTTTTTTTAGTTTTTTAAACAAATGAAATAAATAAATATAAAACTTTGGCACTTTGGCCTGGAAAATAATTTTTTGCACCAAAACTGCTTTATATTTTTGTGAGAGATTTTCAGTCACCATGTCTATGTAAAATTAACAATAAGCAATTGTTATCATTTATTGTTATTATTTAATTTCAAATATCAAGAAATTTCCATATATTTGAAAAAAAATGGTAATTTATTTTTTCTTATCTGGAAATACTTTAAATTATTGTGAGAGTGATCTTCAGTAACAATTTCTATAGAGCATTAACAATTATAATATTTATAAACCATTTTTGTGTAAAATGTTGGAATTAATGGTTTTTTAATTTCGGATTTTCCTTCATCATCTGAATTGATGCAGATATTCTTGAAAATAACATAGTTTGAGTTATATTTGTTAAGATAGAATAATTTTCAATTTTGTAAACAAATTTAATAAATTAAAAGCTTTGGCACTTTGGCCTGGAAAAGAATTTTTTTCACTAAAACTGCTTTAAGTTTTTGTGAGATAGATTTGCAGTCACTATTTTTATAAAATTTGTATGTATTCAGAAAAGCTTTCTTTGTATTCTTGAACTTTGATGATTTCGTGATATTCAAATTATATAATAACAATAAATAATAACAATTGCTTATTGTTAATTTCACATAGATATAGTGACTGCAAATCTCTCTCACAAAAATATGAAACAGTTTTAGTGAAAAAAAAATTATTTTCCATACCAAAGAGCCGAAGCTTTATATTTATTTCATTTGTTTACAAGATTAACAATTGTTGCATTTTAACAAATATAATTGAACCTATGTCATTTTTAAGAATATCTACATCAATTTAGATGATAAAAGGAAACCCGCAATTGAAAACCCCCAAATTCAAAATTTTTGCAACAAATTTTTTATAACGATTCTAATTGTTCATAATTTATTGATATTCCAACAAACAATCACTCTCACAATAATTGCAAGCATTTTTAGCTGAGTCGAATATGCGGTGAAAGATTTGAAAGAATATTTATTACTTACACTTTTATCAAAATTCTTCAGTTGGTTTTCTCTATATAAAGGAAATGAGGACCTCGATTGGTATTTTGTGTTTCATATTAGCCATTTTCCCAAATCCTATTGGTAAATGTATTAATATTTATAATTTGAAGTGCATTTTAAATTGTTCTATCCTTATTTCTTATTCGGAATAATTTTAATTAATATAACTCTTTTTTTAGAACACACGGATAGTAGCCTCCATCTCATGAAAGCAAACTTTCAAAATGAAGCACGTTGCATAAGAAATCATATCTCATAATTTAATGTTACGATTCCGTTAAGGATTTATTATTGTTTGAATACGGATTTTAATCGTAAACGGGTACGAAAAGAGCCAAAAGCGTTTCATTTTTTCCCGACTTGACAATCACTTGTTTTACAGCTTTGAGTATGATCATAGCCTTAAGTGGCATGCTAATGATGTCTATAGCCTATCAATTTCTTTTTTTAACAAATCTGGGATAATAATAAATAATAAATTTATGGGAAATAATAAATTTAATAATTCATACAATAATTGATTTCCTATTTATACTTTCTTTTTGCAGAATTAGCTTAGTCACATAGAGATCAATGTTCTGATTCTACTGTATATCAAGCATTACGAAAGTTGGATATATCAAGGACAATTTAAGGATTTACTAATAAACCACTTTTACGAGGTAGTAACAGATAAGAATCACAAGAACATTATTGGTTTAATCCTAGGGAATTGTTTCCACTTGTGGCTACTAGATCGTTTTTTAAAACACATATGGAAGAGTTAAAATTAGCATAGATGGCTCTTTTGTCAACATTACTGCACCAATATTGAAAGATGATTCTCTGGATGGCCGGTTTTTCAAATCATTTAGGCTAAATGACACTCGTTCTGTCTTGATGTACCTATAATTTAACATACAAAATATTATTCACAGATTTATAGATTAATAAACATAAACAATTGTCCTCGAACAATTCAGAAATTTCCGACCCTTGGATTATTAATTGTACAAATACTCAGATTCTTGACCAAGTCAACGATATTCTGAGGCACTGATCAAATTCCAGATAAATTACAAACAGAATTAAGAAATAAAATTCTTTCACTATCTTATCAATACATTAAAAAACTTAACATAATTTCTGATTCAGATAGAATAATTTCTAAAAATATTGCTGTGACTAAAACCTTTCTCAAAGGACATCAAGATCTTTTTATAACTCGTGCTAATAAAGGTAATGTTACTGTTATCCTTAATAAACAAGATGACTACAACAAAATGGAATTGAATTATCACAGAAAATACTAATCTGGCTAGAATTTATGGACTTCCTAAAATTCCTAAAAATGATTTTCCTTTGAGACCTGTTAGCACTATTAATTCTCCCACATATACTATGGCTAAGGTGTGTAATAATATTTCAAACTCTGCTTTTCATAAACCTAAATCTTTAATTAAGTAAATTAATCTTTAATTAATAAATCTTTAATCTATTGATTTAAAACAAAAACTAAAATCATTAATCCTTCTGGGGGACTTGCATGTTGGTGGCGGAAGTGAGAACGTGTTTAGTGACAGGTGGAGAGAGAATTTTACGGAATTTGTGTGGACGGTGTGAGTGGAGTGTGAGGGTGGAAGCCGAGGAGGTGAGTAGGGTTGTGTGGGGTGAATTGGGGAGATAAAAAGTGAGTTTCAGCGTGGGTGGGAGGTGGTATCTAGCTGGATAGGGAAAGTGAGGTTAGGTTGGCAAGTAATCGGGGGAGTCCGTGGTCAGGAGTCCTGGGCTTTCGAGGGTTCAAGGGTGGTTCTCGAAAAGTTAGGGGATGCTAAGGGAGAGAAAGGGGTGTCTGCAGGGACTGAGGAATTGAAAAAAAAGGGGGAAAAAAAAAAGGAAAATTTGGCGGCGAAAGACGCCAACATTTTGCAGAGACATCTGTCGGTTGCGGCAGGTACTGCATGGACAGATCCCATTTACCGGCGGTAGAGCGGGAGGTGGGCAGCGAGAGTACTGGCAGTGCTGGTAGTGAAACCGACGGGGAGGGAATTTTCCACAAGCCACGACGGCCAACAACGCGTCGCCCGGTGTCGAGCGGTGCGTCGGGGAGAGGGAGAAATCGGGACGGTGGCAACGAAGGAAGCGAGAAGGTAAGGGAGAGAGCGTCAAGCGCAAGTGACGGGGAGGATCTCTTGAAAAGGAAGAGAGACAGCCAAGAGAGTCCGGAGAAAAGCGAGGTCGAGAGCCCGTTTAAAAAAAGCGGGATAACACCTAGGTCAGTCCCCCAAAAAAATGGAGGGGATGTTGGAAAAGGAGGCTCTCGGGATGTTGTTAGGCGAGATCAGGGGGCTGAGGGAGGACGTAAGGGGGACCAAGGAGCAGATGGAAGGCATGAGGGAGGACTTGCGAATCAGAGATGAGAAATGGGAAAAGGAGGTGAAAGAGCTGAGAGAGAGAGAGTAGATGGGTTAGAGAGGGGAAAAAAAGAAAAAGACGTTAAAATAAAACAGATGGAAGAGGAGATTAGGGCGTGGAAAGAAAGGACGGAAAAAAGGCTTGAGAAGGTGGAGGGCAGGACGGAAATGGAAATAGGAGACGGGGGTATGGGGGGCGAGATTAAAGGTATTTGGGAGAGGGTAGGGAATATGATAGAAGAGAAAGTGGGAGAGCGTAGGAATGAAAAGGAGGAGAGGGCGGATAGGGAAAGGATAAGGGCAATGGAGTTGAGAATGGAGAGAAAGGAGAAGGCAGACAGGAGAAATAATATTGTGATAAGAGGGTTGAAGATGAAGAGCGGGGAAGAAAGGGAGGGCGTGAAAGCGCTGCTACAGAGCATAGGGTGGAATAAAGGCAGGGTAGGGAAAGTTAAGTTGGAGGGGAGAAAGGAGAAAGAAGTGGCGGTTGTGGAGTTAGAGAGCTGGGAAGAAAAGTTGGGGGTAATGCGAAATAAAAATAGGATAAAGGATAAGGAAGTTTTCATCGATCACGACTTGACAAGAAAGGAAAGGGATGTACAGAGAATGTTGTACGACAGGGCTAGGAGGGAGAGGAGTGAAGGGAGATCGGCGAAGGTAGGATATCGGAAAATAAAAATAGACGAGAAAATGTGGGTGTGGGACGAGGAGAAAGAGGTGTTGAAGGAAGTGCAGGGGAATTTGTTTCGTAGGAAGTAGGGGGGTGGGGGTAATGCAGGGTAGAGGAGTTGTGAAGGTGCTTTACTGGAACGTAGCAGGGGTAAAGAAGAAGGATGAGGAGTTCTGGAGGTATATCCAGGAATTTGATGTGGTAGGACTGGTAGAGACGTGGGTGGAAAGAAAGGAATGGGATAGAATAGAGCCAAAGCTGCCAAAGGGGTATAGGTGGAGACTCCAGGAGGCGGTCAGAGTGAAGAAGAAAGGAAGGGCGAGTGGGGGAATTATAACGGGGGTTAGAGATGGATTAGAGGAAGAAGCTCACGGAGAGGAAGAGGGGGAGGGAGTGCAAATGAGGAAAGTGAAGATAGGAGGGGTAAGCAGTAAGTTTGTGACAGTGTACAATAAGGATGGGATGGAAAGAATTAAAGAAAGGGTGGAGGACCTGTTAGGTGAAAGAGAGGAGGGTATGGTGGTACTGGGTGGGGACTTTAACGCGAGGATGGGGAGGGAAGGGGACCTTTACAGGGAAGGGGAGAGCTTTGAAAGGAATTCGAAAGATAGGTTAATAAATAAGGAGGGGGAGATTCCAAGAGACTAGATGGAGGATAGAGGCTGGGCGGTGGCAAATGGTATGGCAACTGGGGACGAAGAGGGAGAATACACATACGTAGGTAAGGTGGGGGTATCGGTAATAGATTAGGTAGTTATGAATATGCAAGGGTGGGAGGAGATGGAGAGATTCGCAGTAGAAGAGAGGGTAGAGTCAGACCATCAGCCATTAGGGTTGTGGATAAGGGGTGAGAACGGCGGAAGGCAAGGTGGGGAAGAAGTGGCGACGGGGGAGAGGGTTAGCTGGACAAGGGAGGCGATAGAGAAGTATAAGGAGCAGTTAGGGATGGTGCGCTTCGAAGGGGAGACGGTGGAAGAGATATGGGAGGATTTAAAAGAGAAAGTGAAAGGGTGCGTGCAAAAGAAGGTGTTTAAAAAAAAGAAGAAAGGAATGGTGAAGCCGTGGTGGGATAGGGAATGTAAAAAGATGAAAAGGAAGGTGAAGAGGAAATATAAGAAGTGGAAAGAGGGTACTGCGAAAAGGGAGGAGTACGTAGAAATGAGGAAGGGGTTTAGATTGATGTGTAAGAAGAAAGAACAGGAAAAGGAGAAAGAGCTGGAGGAGGAGTTAGGAATTGTTAAGACAGAGGGGGGCGTCTGGAAGATAATAAATAGGTATAGGAAGCGGAGAGCAGGGATAAGCGAGAAGATAGGGAGTGAGGAGTGGAGGGAGTTTTTTAAAGAATCATTCCAGGGATCGGATTCAAGGAAGAGAGATGATGGGAGTAGAAGAACGGGGGAGGCAGAGATGGAGGAGTAGAATGACGAGGAGATAGAGAAACAGATAAGGAAGTTAAGAAGGTCAAAATCAGCAGGGCTGGACGGGGTAGAGAACGAAGCATGGCTGTTTAGTACACAAGAGGTTAGGGAGAGGCTGAAGGAGGTAGTGAGGAAAGTATGGAGGGGGGAGGGATTCCCACGAGGGTGGAGAGAAGGGTTAATAGTACCTCTGTATAAGAAAGGAGATAGGGATAGGCAGGAAAATTATAGAGGAATTACGCTAATGAATACGGCGTATAAAGTATACGCGATGGTGGTGGCGGAGAGGCTGCGGAAGGATGTCGAGGGGAAAGGAATATTGCCGGAGACGCAGGCGGGCTTCAGGGCAGGTAGGAGTACTATCGACAATATCTACGTTCTGCAGCACATTGTGGATAGAGAATTAGCGAAGAAGGGGTCGAGAGTTTACGCGTTTTTTGTGGATCTAAAAGGCGCGTTTCCGTCGGTGGATAGGGGGAGGTTGTGGGAGGCAATGCAGGAGAGGGGAGTGGAGAGAGGCCTGATCGAGAGGGTAAGGGAGATATATGAAGAGACCAAAGATAAGGTAAGAGGAGGACAGGGGATTTCGGAGGGATTCTGGATGGATAGGGGGTTAAGACAAGGGTGTCCGCTTAGCCCAACGCTTTTTGCGATTTTAATTGCGGATATGGAAAGTAAGCTGGAGGCCGGAGTGGTAGGAGGAGTCAGGATAGGAGGGGTTAGAATTTGGTCGCTAGCGTATGCAGATGACATAGTGTTGTTGGCAAAAAGCGAGGAGGCCTTAAAGGAAATGATGAAGAGGTTAAGAAGATACCTGGATAAGAACAGGTTAGAACTGAATGCGGAAAAGTCCAAGGTTATGGTTTTCAGAAAAGGAGGTGGAAGGGATAAGGAAGGGGAGTGGAAGTGGAAGGGAAAGGCGGTGCAGGCGGTGAAAGAGTTTGTGTACCTGGGCTTCTTGTTTCGGAGGAACGGCGGAGTGGATGGTAACATAAAAGAGAGAGTGAGAAGGGCAAATGTTGTGATGAGGCAGGTGTGGGGGTTGGGAAAGAAGTTATTCGCAGATGATTTTGGAAGGAGAATGAAATTGTTTGACTCACTAGTGATGAGTGTGCTATTGTATGGAGTAGAGGTGTGGGGGTGGAAGGAAAGCGAAGAGGTAAATAGGATACAGGAGAGATATGTAAAGTGGACACTGGGGCTGGCAAGGAACACGCCTAATTATATTGTCAGGAGGGAGACGGGGAGAACGAGTGTAGGGATTCTAGCGGGGAGTCGAGCGTGTAAATATGAGGAGAAATTTTTGGAAGAGGGGGGAAGTAAGCTGGTTAGGGAGTGTTGGTGGGAGAAGGAGAACAGGAGAGGGGGCGGGAACATGGAGGTTGAAAGAGAAAGGTATTTTAGAACGAATGGACTGCAGATGGATGAAGTGAGAAGGATGCATGAGGAAGGAAGGAAGGTATATGAGTTGGTTAAGAAAAACAGCATGGAGAGAGAGAAGACAGCAGGGGAAGAGAGAATAAGAGAGACAAGGTTTAATGGGAACTATGTGTGGATTATGCCAAGGGCGAGAGCGCAATATTTGTGTGAGAAAGGAGAGAAAGGAAGTCAGGAACTGATAGCGAGGATGAGATGTGGTTGCATGGAGGGTTTCAATAGGTTCTGGCTCGCTAGGGAAAAGAGGATGTGTGAACTATGTGGGAAGGGGGAGGCAAGAGTGGAGCACTGGTTGGAGGAGTGCGTAGAGGTGGAAAGGAGTGAGATAAGCATGGAGGTATTGATGCATGAAAGGGGGGACAAAAGGGCAGTAGCATGGGTGAAGGGAGTTTTGGGTAAGATGGAGAAGAAGAGAAGGAAGGAGGAAGAGGAATGGAGAAGGAAAGATTGTAAATAGAGGAGGAAGTAAATATAAGTAAATGTGAATATTGTAAATAGTAGATAAGTATTAGGTAATATCCGCGGAGGCAAAGTTTGGTAATGCGAGACAAAGCAAGAAAGTAGGGACATGCGAGCGAGGCGAGGCGAATCGAAGAAGGCAATGCGATAAGAGCGATCGGCGTTAGAGATAAGGTGTGGAAGGATGTTAGTTTTAAGGGTTAGTTTTAAGAAAATTCTGTAAAAAAAATGGATGTGTAAGCAAGTCAATTTTTTAAGGCCAGCAGGCTAAAGAATAAACGTTTATCTATCTTTTAACTCAATTCAAAAAAGATTATAATTTACAAATGAAATAGAAAATAATAATACTATTAACTTTCTTATTATTAGCATTATCCAAAATGATGGTACCATCTCTACTAATTGGTTTCGCAAATCAACATATTCTGGCCGCTTACCAAATTTTGTATCGAAACATCCATTTCAACAAAAAGTACCTATTATGAAGAACTTAGTTGATTCAGCTTTTCTACTTTCGGATGATAAATTTCATAATGATAACTTAAAAATAGTAAAACATTATCTTTTCCTGAATATTCCACTAAATATTATTGATAAACAAATGGATAATACATTAAAAGAACTTAATAACAAAAACAGAATCAATAGCTCTAATAACATTATTAAAAAAGAATTTGATCCTAAAAGCACGATTACTATTCCATACTATGGTAAAATTTCAGAGAATATAATATAACTTTTAAAAGCTTATAAAATTAGCACCACCTTGAGTAATAATTCCAAACTTGATAAAATCATTAAATTAGACAAGGACCAATTAAAAACCTCAGAAAAAACGAACGTTGTTTACCGTTCCTCATGTAATAATATTATTGATAATATTTATCATTTTTTCGTTTGGCATGAGATTGAAGTTTTGCATCAAGAGAATCATCCTATTAAAAGAGCCTTTGCTGAAATGGTTTTTATTAAAAAAGAACCGGACAACTGTCTCAATAAAATCTTGACCATCTTAATGAATCTTACAATTCTATTCTAGAATCATTTTTATAAAATTTATAACAAACTCCTAACAATAAAGTTCTTCTCTTGAATTTTCATACAATATTGAATACAAAAAATTAACTTATCTTGTTTGTTTCTACTTCTTGAATAACCGTTTTTAACACTTTACTGTTATATTACTTTTCAAATTTTGGCGCCTTTTTCTTCACTTCTACTGTAGGTTAGGTTAGTTGATTTTCCTTGACAGTCATTTTTGGAGTTATCTTTATGGGAGCAGGATGCCTTTCCATCCTGCTCTCATAATAACAAAAAAGATATTTTTTGAATTTATAAATTTTATTTTGTTTTACATTATTTTAATTTCATTCACCACACAAATTTTTTGAAGTCTTTTTTTAATTGAAATATGGTAACTATAATTCTTTATTATTTTGAACTTATAACCTCTATATTTATTATGATATTATTATTATTTACTAATCAAAATATAATTTTCTTTTACAGAAATTTCATACATTATATTTTAATTGACATCTGTTGATATATATTCTTAAATTACTACTGACTTTTTTAGGGCTAGCATACGTCCTTCTTTAGAAGGAGTTGTCCCTCTTTTTAATCTTTAAAATTATGGATCTTTAACTGGAATAATGGACTTTTCAACCAAAAAGATGAATTTGTAATCAAAAAGATTAATTTCGACCAAAAAGACGAATTTTCGATTAAAAAAGATTATTTTTGAACAAAAAATTGAATAGTCAAATTTTTAGTTGAAAAATTAATAATCAACAAAAGAGATGAATTTTTAACTAAAATGATGAAATATCGAACTGGAATAGGTAGATTTTAGTCAAAATAATGATACTTTAACTTTAAAAAAATGTAACAAAAGATTTTAACTTTCAACCAAGTACTTAAATTCTCCAAAAATGGGATAGTTAAATTTTTAGGTATAAAAATTAATTTTTCATACAAAAACAAACAAATTTTCAACCAAAGTTATGAATTTGCAACTACAATAATTATGAATCTTCAACTGGACTAGATGAATTTTCACCCAAAAAGATTAATTCTTACCAAAAAAGACGAATTTTCAATAAAATACATGAATTTTCAACTAAAAAAGATAAATTTTCAACCAAAAATTGAATAGTTAGATTATCGAATAAAGACTAAAGTTCAACCAAAGAGATGAATTTATAACTAATATTATCAAATATTCAATTCGAATAGTAACATTTGCAGGTAAAAAAATAACTTTCAATCAAAATAATTAATTTTCAAACAAATAGTTACATTTTCCAAGAAAGTGATGAATTTTTGAGTAAAATTATCAATCTTGAGTTGAAATAGTTGTTTTAAACTAAAAAGATGACTTATTAACTCAACTGATGAATCTTTATCTGGAATAATTGAATTTTTAACCAAAAAGGTCAGTTTTCAACGAAGAGGATTAATTTCTAGCAAAAAAGGCAAATTTTCAACTAAAAAAGCTAATTTTTCAAGGAAAGATTGAATAGTTAAATTTTGAGTTAGAAAAATTAATGTTTGATGAAAGAGATGCATTTTTTACTAAATTGATGGAATATTCAACTTGAATAGTAACATTTTCAGTTTAAAAAAAAAATTATTCTTCAGCCAAAAAAAAACCGAATATTCGCCAAATAGCTCATTTTTCGACCAAAGAAATGAATTTTCAATTAAAATTATGAATCTTCGACAACAAAAAATTAATTTTTAACAAATGAGTTTAACTTTCAACCAAGTAATTAAATTTTCATTCTGAAAAAGACCAATTCTGAACGAAAAATGTAGTAATTGATATTTCAACCAAAAAGGATTAAATTTTTTAATAAAAAACAGTTGAATTCAACCAAAAAAGACGATTTTTCAAGAAGAGTTAAATTTTTTATTGAGAAAGATTTTTCAGTCAAGTGAGATAAAAAATTTCGAAACAGACTGTTGAATTTTCAAGCAAAAAGATCAATTTTCTACCAAAAAGATCGAATTTTAAACAAAACACATGAATTTTTAATCAGATACTTGAATTTTGAACTAAGAACGATCAATGTTCAATAAAGAATAGAATAGTTACATTTTCAGTTAAAAACATTAATTATTTCAAACGAAAAAAAAGAGAAGGAATTTACCAAAGAAATAGTTATATATATATATATATATATTTTTTTTTTGTCCTTCTAACCCCTGATGATGGAAATGGTGTATTTCCGAAACGTTGGGTTTTTAAGATTTTAATAAACTTGTCCGATTTTAAACAAAATGTAGATTTTTGAAGATTTTGAAATAAAAACGTTGAATTTTTTTGAAAATTTGGAAAGGTTTTAAGATAAGAGAAATTTTTCTTGATATTCCTCCAAAAATTATTTTAAATTTGAAAAACATAATTTTAAAGGAATAATTAAAAATATTTTAAAGCAAAAACAAATTTGTATGCATAAATAAAAATTGAACTTTTTTTTTGAAAATTTGAAATTCACTCAATAATTAATAATTATTTGAAACTACTTAAAACATGATGTAATTTTTAATTAAAACTCGAATATAAAAAGTGTTAAGTTTGAAAAAAAATCGCAAATTTATTGATTCATTTTTTAATTTACACCATTAAAAATGATAACGTGGATTCATATTTTTTCAACTGAATCTGAATCTTTGAACTGTACAATGTATACAAGTTAAAAAAAAGTTATTTCGCAATATAAATGCATTTAATTAAAATTTCGTTAATTAAAGCGTATTAATAGTTTTTATTTTTGAATCAAAAATTTTTAATTTCATTTTTTAAAATTTATAATTAAAGAGTTTTTAAATTTTATCGACCGTGCAAAAGAGACCGAGAAACTAAGTATTATTAGTTTGTTTTTAAGTTTTATAAATATAATTTTCCTAAGCTTCTAGAAAAAATTCAAAACGATTTTTGAAGAATTCACATCTATTGAAAACCAATCTAGAAAATTGGGAAAATTTTTTTTTCATTACAGGATTTCACAAAATATTAGGAAAAACTCGAGTCGGTTTATAAAATATATAGGACATGTAGATGTTCAGAAGAAATTTGAAGATATTTCATAAATTTTCAGAAGACTTTTCAAATTTTAGAATATTTCGAATTTTTTCGAAACTTCTAAAATTCCTGATTATATTTTAAACAGACTTAAATTTTCTTTACATTTGATGCCAGATGCTTTTTCAACAATTTAGGAAATCTTTCAAAATGTTTGAAATTTTTTTTTAATATTCTCTGAAAATTAATTTTTAAAAATAAAAACATTTGAAATTCTGCTAGAAATCTTAAGAAATTTTTTTATTTTTTGGAAGCTTTCAAAATTCTCAAAATTTAAATTATTTTAATAATAATTACAATTAAAATTGTCTCTTTTATCAATACTGCTTAGAAATATTCAGAAATCTATTTTATTTTTTAAATGACTGTTAATCTACAATATTATAATTTTGAATCTTTCGATTTTAAATTATTCAAATTCAAAATTTTGTGCTTTTAGAAAATACACTTATTACACTAATTTTTTTAAACTAATTTAATAATACTAATTACAAAAAAAAAGAGTTTTAAAATATCAAAGACTAAAAAAAATGTTTAATTTTCAAATTAGTTTTCATACGCAAAAATGGTTTTTATTTAATTTCGACTGATTTCAAATGTCGGTGTTTAATTTCAAACATTTTCATTTTGAAACCAGATAAATTGAAAAATTTTATATTGTTTAACGTGAACACTAGTCAATTTCCACAAATTAAGGCATTATTAAATATACAACTTTTATTTTTAAACGTTATTTTGATTTTGAATCTTTCAATTTTAAATGATACAGATTCAAAATTTTGGGTTTTAGAAATTACACTGATCAGCTTTTTGGCTTTTCAGGAAATTATAATAATTAATTAATAAATTATAATAATTAAAATTTGTAAACCAAAAATGATTCTTTGAATTTTATTATTATTAATATACCATTAAGCTCTTTCAAACTGTTACTGTTTAAGCTTCTCTGTAACCTTAAAATAATTTTAATATATTCTTCTAGTCTTGCCTCTGACCTTTTAAGCTTCTAATTTTGTAAATAATCTTTATTATATCTATTTGGCCCATTTTACAGGATAATGTCGTCAATCTGGAGTTTCCTTCATTTAAAAAAAAATGAGGACCTCCACTGGTACTCTGTGTTTCATCTTAGTGATTTTTCCTAATCGTATCGGTAAATGTATTCATGAGTACAATTTAATGTGCATTTTTAATTGCTTTGAAATTTTTTCTCTTGTCAAACAGTATTTCCTCGACACAACATTATTTGAGAATCCTCTTATTACTGACTTTCTTCATTAGCGTTTTACCGTACAATAGCATGCTGTCCAATAGCGTTTTACCACACACATTGCGCAGGACCTGTATGGCA
>CAKNYM010045391.1:0-17325 GCA_932195095.1 Andricus curvator
AATCAACCCAAACCTCCTAATAGCCAACAAGCCAACGAAACCGAATCATGAAGTCGAGCGACTCCGAAGTCCGACTCGAGCGAGCTCGGCCCGAGCCACGGGTTCCAGCTCGTGCACTTTCGGCTTTACACGAGGATGGCCGACGCAACGCGTAACAGAGCCGTCTCACCGACACGCTACGTTTGCATGTGTTGCTCCCAGATGGGAACGTGCTGGGGTCCGAAAAATCCCACGTTGTGGAGCCTCTGTCTGGAAATACTGTTTCCACGAGACTACAGGGAAAAGCGGCTTGAGTTTCGGCCGCGAGGAGAAACGGTTTAGGCGTCTAAGCCGTTTCTGCCCTTAACGTATTTCAATCCGCTTTCCCTCTGGCGCTCATTCAAACCGTTGTTACGCTGAAGCTTTTCAAATTCGCTTTCGCTCCTCTACTAATTCTACACCGCGTTTACTCTCGGCCCGTCATATGACCGTCGCATCACTCTGAGCGCCGTTTAGGTGCCGAAATCAGCAAAACAGTCAGTGAAACGGCACTGGCGGCCCAGTGCCTTTCGCCAGTGCTGTTTCATCGGCAGGGATATATCTTGCTTTTTCATTCATAATCAAACCGACCCCTTGACTACCATGAGATTCCCTATCTACTCCTGATCATATTTCAAAACCGCCTTTCAAAACCCCATTTTCTATGTTTCTACTTTCGCATCCCTTTTTCTTTTTCTCAGGTACACATAAAATATCTAGCTTCCTTGCGCGCATAGTTTCTCGTAATTCTCTTATCTTAAGATCATTCGCCCCCCTGGCTCGACCTTTACGTTTACCGTGTGTATGCATTTCGTCAATCAAAGTTTCAGTCCATTCCGAGGCTACTTTATTGTTTGTATTGTTCATGTTTAGATTGCACACCCAACTACCACCTTTATGCGCGAAATTTGTTTTGCGAGTCGAAATCATGTCCAAGTTAAGTACTTATTCGTCGTACGGTGGAGAGTCTAGTTGTAACGTTAGTCCCACCACACCTCCTGTGGGTGGGGGGGGGGGGGCCCCACAAGGAAAGGAAACCGAGAGAGAGTCGCAATTTGTTGATGTTTTATGCTGAGAAGGTCACCAGCCTTCAGCAGCGTTGTATTTGGAGCATAGTTCTTGAATTATAAATGTAATAGTCGAATTTTTTCAGAGCAATTATTTTAGTAAACAAAGATCAAAATGCATTCTGAAATAAAAGTCAGATTTTCAGTCAGATTTCAGTCTTGATTTTTTTTCGTATCGTGCGTTGTTTGGCTGAAAATGATAATTTTCGTTTCTTCTTTTGGATTTTGAAAATGCTGTAACTCTGAAAATTTTTATTTTATCGAAAAATGACATATGAATAAAATATTTGAACTTTCGATTACTATAAGCGGCCGTACATATAATTTCCAAATTTTGAAAAAATGGTCTAAAAAATTTTCAAAATGCTCTCACTTTATGAATTTACATCCAAAATGGCTCGCTTACGAACTTGACCTTTATTTTAGGACACTTGAAGAGTATCCCAACGTTCAATCCCGTAGGTTGATTCTTTCGAAAGTTATCGTGCTAACAAACTGAAAATCTACAGACAGACAGACAACCAGACAGACACATTCGTAAAAACCTGTTTTTCGTGTTCAGGGGGTCTCAAAACGTGGACATTTGACAAAAACCGGGGGGGTCAAATTTTACACAAATCTAATACCTTCTCTAGATGAGAATGTAAAAATCTAAATCGAGTAAACAATGGCTAAATATTTTATATTACAAAATAGCGGCCATTGTGTGTTTTTCGAGTTTATTTCGGAAACGGCTCATTTTAATACAATTATGGTTCTTTAGAAAAATGTGCAAAATTTTTTCTCTACAAAAAAGGTTATTGTCCTTTTTCACATAAAAACAATAGTTTGCTTAGAAAATAGGAAGAAGGATTCATTGTTGGTATTTTACGTTTCTACACATGTGAGGTACATTTTTTGAGAAAGGAACTCCTAACTACAGATGTGAGCATGATGAACGTCTATCTCTTACGATGTATAGCAGAATTACGATAAGTAAATTACTTCATTAATTATTGTTTATTTTGTTTACTGACTTCAACTTTCTTCTTTTTTATCATCACTTCCATGCTTAAAGTTCATACTTCGTACACAAATTATTTCATATTTCGACAATGCGCCTGCAAATTTGTGTAACGTTCAGAACATAATTTCGAATCGTACAAACGCATTTCATACAACGGTACCTGAATGATTGGAAAAAGGAAAATTCTGAGTGTTATCCTGGGTACTAATGATGTTTATCTCTCCTTTTGTGAATATTCCACTGTCTTTGCTCCTGTCTTGACATGCGCTGCCACGTCCCTGCAGGCCACGCCACTTCTGTACACATTCTGCCTAATCAGTGTACAGCAGTAGAAAATAGTGTTCTCATTTCTTGTACAATCTTACAAGACGCATTATGAGCTCTCTCTATTTGGTTACAATTTACTCTGGGGACTATGAATTTTCAACATATTTTTAACAAAACTATTTTCATTATCCGTACAAAAATCGGCATTATTGAGATTTTTTCCTGAACCAAAAAAACCACTTATAGGATGCCGAGCTGGCCGAGGCTACTATGAAATACACTGACGTACTTAACAGACTTGTTATTTTTCCACTAATATATAAGTCTGAGAACTTTAGATTTTTAACATGTTGTTAACAAGACTATTTGAAATATCTGTACAAAAATCGACAGTATTGAGGTTTTTTTCTTAACAAAAAAAAAAAAAAAAACTTTTAGGATGCCGAGCTGACCGGGGCTACTATGAAATACATTGACGTACTACATAGACTTGTTATTTTTCCACTGATATGTAAGTCTAAGAACTTCAGATGTTTAGCATATTGTTAAATAGACTATTTGGCATATCTGTACAAAACTCGACATTATTGAGATTTTTTTCCGAACCAAAAAAACAACTTTTAGGATGCCGACTTGACCGAGGCTACTATGAAATACATTGACGTACTTCACAGACTTGTTATTTTTCCACTGGAAGAATGAAAATATTTTACTTAAAAAAATACAATGCATACATACATAGATTAGCAGTTCTAACTCGAAAGTTCATTGCCTCACTACCCGATTCGGGTAGTGTTTCTAGGTGGATATTTACTACCAATGTGGGCCCACCACACCCACGACGGGCCAACAGCACGCAGGTATTCCTGAACGGTTACCCATCCAAATACTAACCGCGCCCAACAATGCTTAACTTCAGTGATCTTACGAGAACTGGTGTTTTCAGCGTGGTATCGCCGTTGGCGATACAATAATAATACAATAATTAATACAATACTGTTTAAAAAATATGATTCTTGTTGAGATGTACTCATTCTTTGTTCATAACTAAAAAGTCAAAGCAAAACTAAATATTTCAGCAGAAAACAACTTTCTAGCATTACTCTAAGAGAATATAGTTATAAATAATAATCAATTCTTGAAATTAGAATCTTTGTTAACTTGCATTAATTATTACCTCAATAAGTGAAAAGTGCAAAAAAAGTTTGAGAGTTTAGAAAAAACCGCAACTTTTGAGCACTCATCGAAGTGAATATAGTTATAAACAATAATAACATTTTTTTAATGACTATGTTTGTTAAATTGCATTATTTATTACTTTGCTAAGTGAAAAGCGGGCAAAAAGTTAAAAATTCAGAAGAAAACGCAACTATCTAGCATCAATAAAGAATATAGTTATAAACAATAATAATTTGTTTAAATAATTATTTTTGCTACGTTGAATTAATTATCAACTCACTCCAACTGAAAAGTAGACAAATAGTTAAAAATTTTAGAAAAAACCGCAACTTTCTAGTATTATTCAATAATAATAAATTGGTTGAACAATTAATTTTGCTAACTTTAATTATTGATCTCACTCTTATTGAAAATTGGACAATAAGTCGAACATTTTTTTTTAAACTGTAATTTTCTAGCATTATTCTGAGAGAATATTATTAAGAATAATAATAAATTGTTTGAACAATTATGTTTGTTAGCATTAATTCACTCTAATTGAAAATTGGAATAAAAGTGGAACATTTTTGAAAAAACCGCCACCTTCGAACTCTATTTTAAGAGAAAATTGCTGAAATCAATAATAAATTGTTTGAACAATTTAGAATTGTTCATTCATTTACAAATATAATTTATGTAAACCACAATTTTTTTGCTGCATTAGTATGTACCTATGATTAACTGTTCCACTTTGTATTTTTTTTTACCAAAAAACAAAGTACCCAGAGAGAATAGTTATCAAAATATGCAAAATGAAAATGTAAATTTCGTTTATCAATAAATTATTTCGAAATAAAACGAAACTGTAAAAATATAAAAGTACAGTTGAAAGTATAGTCGGAGATCCCACTGCGTTTTTGGACAGGTGTCAATCCAGCATGATAAAAGTTAAACACCTGTTGTTAACCAGCGCAATGTAATCTACACTATATTGTAGAGGGCAATTAGTGCTTTCGGAAAAGGTACTTCTGCTACCCTCCACAGGGGACAATTGAACTGAAGTAAGTGTATATGTCGACCAGCACGAAAAGACGAAAAGTAATGAAAGCTCTAAGCCCTCTGTAAAGGAAAAACTTGTTCTGCCAGGGCTCAAATTGACCGAAATACACGGAACGTGTATTTGTTTGCGAAATTTATTTACTTCGGCTGCAATACCCTGCACTTGCAATGAAGACATTTTTGAAACGAATCATTCAAAAAGTGTGCAAAAATATTATGTGTTTGTGCAATAATAATTAGGAAAAAGTACCTTAAACTTTAATACTTTCCAAGGAATGTTCCTAGCAGTTCTATTGATGTAAGCGTTAGTGCAGTGTCACAGCAGGATAGCACTATACTCTAGGAGCTGGGTGTAATCCTGCGTGCCGTTCTAGGTCCGCAGGATTTTTTTACTGAATATTATGTAAAATTTTGTGCTGATTACGAAAAAGTAGGGTGCCCCCCTCCCCCGAAAAATGGGGACGTTTCGAGATATTCGCGTTTTAATTATTTTTTAATTAATGCAATAGTCCTATTGTAATTTGAGGTTTTTCAAAAGTTCAAATACATGGTCGGCTAGAGGACCGATTTACGAAGAGAAACTTCCTCTATCGTTTTTTGATTCAATCAATTGTTAACATAAAAAATTAACAATTACGTGGAAAAACGAGGAAAAAGAAAATTCTGCTTATTTTGTTTAAAATATTGATTGCAAAGCAAAAAGCTTCTTACAAAAGTTGGAGTACTCTCAGAGGAGAATTTTTTTCTAAGAGAACATTTTTTGATAAAAGTGATCAATTTCGAGAAAACATCGATTAAAGAAATAAAAAAATTCAGAGCCAAAATATAAAGCTGGTTTTCTTTGTAGGAAACAATTTTATCAAGAAATTTCAAGAGATAAAAGATATTCCTTTTTGGGTGTACTTCCACTTTCATAAGAAAAATTTTATTGTAATGTTCATATTTGCCAATTTAATGCGCATTTTAGAATGTACATACTTTGACGTGCTGTACCTTTAGCAATTTTTAATAAAATCTTCTGGAAATTTGTACATGGATAATGTAAAGCCTCATTAAAAAAGTAGCATCAGCCAGTTTAAAATCCAATGATAACTCTTTGCGCTGTAAAAAATAATGAACAAAGTCTCGTTTGCAGCTTCTAATAATCGTAGAGACTTGTAATAAAGCTGAATAATTTTCATAAAAATTGAAATATAAAATGGCTTTTTCAAAATATTTCTATTACTTATACTTTGTTTATAGAAGCCTCGGTGGCTCAGACGATAGCGCGTCGGACTTCCATGCAGGAGGTCCGGGGTTCGATCCCTGAGCCGGGTACCAATGGAAATTTTTCTATGTACTTCTACCGGGGCTTCGGTGGTTCGGAACCCACCTTAAACTGTAGGTCCCCTCAGAAAAAGCTGGTATCATACCAAGGTGGGGCTCCATGTCGAGGGGACTAGCCTTGGGGATCGAAGCCGATTCTGTGAAGACTCGAAAATGAGTCAGCGTTCTTCTTGCGTTTGGGGACTCATACAGGAGGCACCACGCTCGATGGTCGCTGGCCGATTTCGAGTAATGAACACACACACATACACTTACATAACACACCAGGGCAGTGCTTCGAATCTGTGCATCTACCTGATGACCTCAGAGGGATCGCTCCGTACACCCTAGCCTGCTAGGGAGGCTGCCGAATGGCGGAGTGGGTGAGGATCACTTTGCCTGATCAACAAAGGAGGACGTCATTTACTGTGCGATAGGTATGCCTGGCACCTGAGAGGTATAATCTCAGAACGTTGATAACAACGAAAAAACCCACCGAGATTCAAAAACACTCGGCGAAGGATGGCCGGATTCGTAGTACTGCCTTGAGAACACACACGGGTATGGCACAATAGGCTTTATAGCTTGAGCGCCAGGGGTGGGACCTCACGGGCCCCCCCACCTACATTACAACTAAGACTAAGACTATACTTTGTTTATTATTAAATTTCATTTTTTTGGTTAACATGTAATGGATCCCTATTGCTGTTGTAATGGATCCCTATTGCTGTTATAAAGGACGATTTTACGGTGGCGGCATGTGGCCCCCATAAACCATCCCAATTTTTTTCTAAACCAAAGACGTAAACTTGTCGCTCTTGCAAGGGGCTCTTGCATCTCCAGCGCAACTAGCCCGAGGGACAAGTTCACACCTTTCGTTTAGAAAAAATTTGGGATGGTTTATGGGGGCCACATGCCGCCACCGTAAAGTCGTCCTTTATAACAGCAATAAGGATCCATTACATTTTAACCAAAAAAATGAAATTTAATAATAAACAAAGTATAAGTAATAGAAATATTTTGAAAAAGCCATTTTATATTTCAATTTTTATGAAAATTATTCAGCTTTATTACAAGTCTCTACGATTATTAGAAGCTGCAAACGAGACTTTGTTCATTATTTTTTACAGCGCAAAGAGTTATCATTGGATTTTAAACTGGCTGATGCTACTTTTTTAATGAGGCTTTACATTATCCATGTACAAATTTCCAGAAGATTTTATTAAAAATTGCTAAAGGTACAGCACGTCAAAGTATGTACATTCTAAAATGCGCAATAAATTGTTAAATATGAACATTACAATCAAATTTTCTTTATGAACGTGGAAGTACACTCAAAAAGGAATATCTTTTATCTCATGAAATTTCTTGATAAAATTGTTTCCTACCAAGAAAACCAGCTTTGTATTTTGGCTCTGAATTTTTTAATTTCCTCAATCGATGTTTTCTCGAAATTTATCACTTTTATCAAAAAATGTTCTCTTAGAAAAAAATGCTCCTCTGAGAGTACTCCAACTTTTGTGAGAAGCTTTTTGCTGTGCAATCAATATTTTAAACAAAATAAGCACAATTTTCTTTTTCCTCGTTTTTCCACGTAATTGTTAATTTTTTATGTTAACAATTGATTGAATCAAAAAACGATAGAGGAAGTTTCTCTTCGTAAATCGGTTCTCTAGCCGACCATATATTTGAACTTTTGAAAAACCTCAAATTACAATAGGACTATTGCATTAATTAAAAAATAATTAAAACGCGAATATCTCGAAACCTCCCCATTTTTCGGGGGGGCCACCCTACTTTTTCGTAATCAGCACAACATTTTACATAATATTCAGTAAAAAAATACTGCGGACCTAGAACGGCATACAGGATTACACCCAGCTCCTAGAGTACTACTGAATGGTCGACCTCTTTAGAAACTGTAAGAGGATCCATTACTCCGTCGTCATTGGCGGAAAAAACTTGTGATTGGTTCGACCCTTCTTAACAATAACATTCTGCTGCGAGCGCACAGTAGGAGTCTGATTAATGGGACACGAAGCATTTTCGTAAATTTTATTCAGAAACGAAACTTGACATTTGTCTTTGGAATGAGCCATTTAAAAAAAATTAAAATTAATTATTTTAATTAAGTTTAAATTCTTTCAATTAATTAACCATTTTAATAAATTAAAAGTTTGGTCAAAAAATTTTGTTTTCCAAAAAGTTTTGTAACAACATTTTTTTGTCAAAAATTTATTTTTTCAACTATTCTTTTGAAAAAAATTGAAAAAAAGTTTTTTATAACTTTTTTCCAACAAAATTTTTTCAACTCTATGTGTCAAAACTTTTTTTCGGAATTTTTTTTTCAAACATTCTTTCAAACAAATTACTTCTTTCAAAAATTTTTTGTTGTTCCATTTTTCTCCTAAAAAATTTTCTCAAACATTTTATTGGAAAATTTTTTTCTTTCAAAAATTTGTTGCACAAAATTTTTTTCGGAACAATTTTTTTACATAATTTTGTTCAAACAGATTTTTTCAATTACATTCCTGTTACGAGCTGACAATTACCCCCACTCTACGTCTAATTAATTAGCATATATAAAGCGCCGCCTCTCTGAGGAGTTTAGTTCTAGACCTGTACTCATCAACGCAAATAAAGCGCTCTAAGTCAGAGATTGACTTCGGCTTACACAAAAAACTTCATTAAGCATTTTTACGGTTAACATTTTGGCGATCCTGCCAGGATTGCTCTTTCGATTTCTGTATCCACGGATACACTAGAGAAATCCTATAAAAGCAATTCTTGTGACGAATCCTGGAAAGGAATTCTACGGAATTCATTTAAGACGAGAAGGGTAAGAATTTTACGAAATTCACTTGAACTCCGGATCTACCTATGGGTGACCCGACAACCTGAAAAGTAGGAAAACGGTGGCTAAAAATATTTGGTGAATTGAGTAGCCGCTATACAACGTAAAACCACTATTTTTCCGAAATTCAAAAATTGAACGAGGCCCGCAATCAGGCGGAAGACGCATCTGCGTAACAACGCTTGGAAGACCGACGACCAGTCATCGGCCAACGCTTAAATCCAGTTTAACAACGAGGAATTCCACGAACTCCCAGCTGCCAACCAGAAAGGTTGCCATCCAGCCATCGCCATCCAGCGAATTTAGAAAAAGTAAGCATTTAAATAAAAAACGAATCGTATCGAATTGCAAAGAGAATAAGTCCTCCTTGCTGTCTGAGGAAGGAGACTAACGTGAAATCAAAGTTAATTTCACGTTAGGCGAGGCGAAGTTTTGCAATTCCGGTAAGGTATACTCCTGGTGCTCCAGATCACTGCCTTTCCTGAACAATAATAGAAACCATTACTTTTGAATCAGAGAAATTGTAGTAGACGATATCCTTGCATTCCACTGTATTAAAATACTATACGTCCAAAGAAAACGATAACCTCGCATATCAGATAACAGGAGCGAGACCGATATTTTACGCTGGCATAGGCAAAGTATCGAGATAACAACGGTGTAACTCACGCGACGAACGATACTGACGAGACTTCTGATTCATCACACGACCTGATTCCTTCATTCCTTACGGCAATGACCTCCCCCAACAACACTCAACCCACATCGAGAGCACAATCTCCAACGCACACAGCACCGGATTCTTTATTAACTCTGGATCTCATTCAGCAATTGCGATTGGAAATGCAAGAGCTAAGACTCGATAATTCCAGAATGAAGGAAGAACTCGCCACACTTAACGATGAAAATCACAACAGGAGACGGGAAATTAAACAAGTTGCAAAAAATACAGCACTTATAACGGACGACGATTCGGATCCTGACGCTCAAAAAACTGAATTTCCTAGACGAGGAATAAGACAACAGCTCCCACGATCCACCGAGCTTCAGATATTAGAAATCAGACAGCCAATCTCTCAGCAAACTGCACTCACGAATCCACCACTACCAAGAAGTATGTCAACGGAACGACCCAATGAGCTGCCCAGTAGAACAGCCCCTATAATCACTCCCCTAGCACCAGCAAAGGATATGATTAGAACGATTAAAATCCTTAATGGAACTAACGATGCCGGTATCCACGAACGGATAAAAAGCGTAAAAAGAGCTCGTTTACGCTGTGACAATCAAGACTTACTTCTCGATTTTGTAATAGCTGAAAAAATTAGAGACAACGCCGAACAAGCTATACGACACATCTCAATAGGAAGTTATGAAGAATTATACTCAGCTTTAGAAACTAACCTCGGAATACAAACCTCAATTGAATTGTGCAGAGCTAAATTGGACGCAATCAGACAGGAAGGAAACACGGTTCAAACTTTTAGCCTTCTTTTCAGAGACGCCTATAAGGACCTTGTGTACGCGGTACAAGCAGAATAACCTTCCGGAACGAAAAGGAAAATGGCCCTAGAAATAGAAGAGAACAGCGCGATCAAAAGATTCATAATGAATTTAAGAGACGATATTTCGTCACAGGTTAGACCAATGAAACCTACCACACTAACAAAAGCCCTGCAAGTAGCACTGGAAGCGGAAGCTTGGCAACGAGAGAAAAATAAAGATAGAATACTTAGACAAAGCCAAGTGCCTAGACAACCTACTAAATTCCAACCCCGACCAATAACAACTATACCTTCAGCAAATACCACACCCCAACAGGCGAGAGTACCAAATTCGAATTTCCCACTAAGCTAAAGATTAAAGATGTCCTGCCACAAGTGCGGAAAACCTGGTTATTTTGCATGAAAAGGTTACGTCAATACTTGCTAGGAAAGAAGTTCAAAATTCAAACTGATCACAAAGAACTCATTTGGTTACAGAATGTGAAAGACCCTAGCTCGCGACTCTTACGATGGCGATTACGGCTAGAGGAATATAAGTACGAAATAGAATATGTTAAAGGAAAGGAGAACAAAGTAGCAGACTGCTTATCCAGACTATTCCCAATCCACACCAGCGACATTCTACAACAAGCGCTAGACGCAATAGATTTAACTACCGACGATGAGCTATCAGATACAGAAATTTTGGGTACACCAGTTAAACGCCCCACTATCATCAAGGACCAAATACTACAAGAAAAAATTGAAATTCCGGTCAGAAGAATGTGCGAATCAGTAGAGAGTAACGACGAACTTTACAACGATTTTATGACATGGCGATTGAACCCAACACAAGGAAAATTAAAAACGAAACCCAGCGCAGTCTGAAAACTCTGGAAAGTAATAAACAAAGAAGACAAGCCAAAATATAATGAAGAGGATTGGTTACGGAAACTAGTCTGGTTCATCGATGAAACTATCAGCAAAAAGCTAACATACCATCATCGGTAGCGTGTTCACCAACCCTGACGTATCCGGAACTAGTGAGAAACTGGAAAAAGAAATACGAAGAAAACCTACGAAGGGCTAGAGAAAGAATAGAAATAGAAACAGAAAAAACAAAGAAAAGACTTGATGAAAATATCACTCACAAATACCCGCTATACAAACCAGGAGACTACTTAGACAATATTAATTTACGAATCGGAAATAAGGACAAAATTACCCGAATTCATATCAATCAGACAATGCCCTATTTCACAGACGATAATGACACCCTTGTGGACCTTCCTGCTGGCCCTAGCACCGATCATCAGTACTATGGCAGAACTAGCCTGCGATAAGAAATGCACATCTTATTATAAAGTCCAATTGGTTAGGAGTCGCTACAATAGACTAGCTAGTAAAAACAAAATCCTACACAAGTTTTAAGGCAAACAACGTCAAAAAAGAGGATTAGCGATTTTTGTGGGTGATATATCCAAAACTCTGTTCGAAACGGACCATAAATGGATAGCTGCCAAAGATAATACCGACAGACAGTTTATAAGAAACATCACCTTCGGACTGAATGCTGCAACAAAGAATAGTTTTGTCAAAGTATTGGCAGCAATACTATTAGATGAAACAAACGAGGATATTGAAACAGCGATCAACGCCATAAACGACGGAAAGCACGGGATAGTACATGCCCAAATTTTAACACCAAAGATGTTGAAAGAAACAAGTAAAGAATTCGAGACAACTCAACGTACGCGCTACCATTTTGACAATGAAGAAGAAAACTACCAGCACATTATAGACATCAGTACCCTCTCCGTAGCAGTAATCCAAGGTCTATTTATATACAAACTGGAGATACCGGTAATTGAGAAAGAAGAAGGTTCCTTGCAAAGAATAGTCCCTATCCCGATACAAGTAAATAAAGTCCACATATCAATAGTCCCCGACTATGATATGATCGTTAAATACCGAGACTCTTACGTACCAACAGACCATTGACAAATGTAAACAGGTAGATGTATATAAAATATGTAGCAGAAACCAACCTAATGTCAAGTTAATAGATAGCGAATCTTGCGAAGCCAGTTTACTTAGAAGATACTCACAAAACAAATGTAATCAGTCACCTTACCTGTTACACAAGGAAACTTTCATACCTATAATAAATGGTTATATTATAGTACCCTCCAAACCATTAGACTTAGACATAAGTTGCGAAGATTCAGTTAAAACATAAAAAATTTCGGAACTCCAAAAACTTACAGGATTTGGATGCAAAGTGTACAACAGCTACGATACCCTAGAATTAGAAAAATCATATGAAACTCATATGACGCAATGGCTAAATGTAACATACGAGATAAATTTTGAACAAAGAGACATTGACAGTTTAGAACAAAAATTAGTACAACCCACAGAAGGCTCAGTACTTGGAAAGAAACTACTACTTTAGAATGGTTACAATATTTAGGTTACGCCGCTTTAGCACTAGGAACTCAGTATACTTTAGGTAAATTAGGCATCCTCGATTGCATAAAGGGATGCTTTCCGAAAACAATCAAATTATTCAGTAATAGAAATAAAGTAGTCCACCAATCCCATATTGTAACGTACCAAACCCAATCAACTCCCGAATCATTGTCAAACTACGAAACATGTAGCATAGTTCAAAGAACCAAACCTTTAAAGATAAAAAAACAAACTTAGAGACTAAGTTCAATCTAAAAAGGGGGTTGTTACGAGCTGACAATTACCCCCACTCTACGTCTAATTAGCATATATAAAGCGCCGCCTCTCTGAGGAGTTTAGTTCTAGGCCTGTACTCATAAACGCAAATAAAGCGCTCGAAGTCAGAGATTGACTTCGAGCTTACACAAAAAAGTTCATTAAGCATTTTTACGCTTAACATTCCAATGTATGAAATTATTTTTCAAAACAAATTTTTTTCACATAAGTTAAACATATTTTGTTTCCAGATTCTGTTAAGACTTAAAATAGTCTATACGAAACCCTTCCTTGTAGGCACTCAGGACCTACTTTGACTAATTTTTAATTAACATCAAGGCAACAATTCATTCAATTTGACGGAAATGATTTATTGTCAGTCCACTTTCGAATTACAATAAGGTTATAATTCATCCTACTTTACGTAGAAATTGTCACAATAATTCATTATTCTTTCTAATAACATTCTCTTTGAATGATGCTAGTTAGTGGCGGTTTTTTCTCACATGTTCCACTTATTTTATAGGAAGTGTCTACGTGTACCGAAATTTTGGTACAAATATCGCCGAATTACGACTTTGGCTATTTGTACCGAAATTTCGGTACGAATAACTACCAGATACTATTTTCTTTTTTGTACCGAAATTTCGGTACGGATAGCTCCCAGATACTGTTATACTTTTCACTTAAAGTGTGTTAACCATTACTGAAATTGAGGAAGATTAACTATTTGAACGAATTATTATTGCTTATAACCATTTTCTGGTGAAGTAGTTCTGGACAGTTTTAATGCAAATAGTTTTAAATAAATGAGGAATTACTTTCTCTTAATAATTACGAGTTCCAAATAATTGTTTTAACAATTCGTTATTGTTTACAGCAATTTACTCTTGGAAGATCGTGATCGGAATAGTTCCAAAATAAACATGGATTAGTCAAATGTTAACTTGAAAATACTAATTTTCATTCCAAAGAATGAAATACAGTTTCGTAGGAAGTCTTGCATTTTCAAGTCGAATAAACGATGTTTCCCTGAAAAAAAAATAATTTTAAAAAAAGAAGTTCAACTGTGAATAAAACATCTTTATTTGCAAGGAAAAATTTGAACGTTAAAGTAAAATTATGAATGTCTTAGTCGAATTGACAAGCGCTCACATTAATCTTCCCTGACTTAAATCAATTTTCAAAGAAGAAGAGTAATTTTTGAGAAAAAGTGACCATTTCCAAAGAAAATACATGCTTTTTGAAGTGAAAATGTCATATGTACAAGTAAGGTTTATCTTTGCAGCAAAGAAGCAAAGCAAGGTTTCAAATGAATAAGACCAAAAAAATTAATTATTCATTCAATTTCACTGCATATCGAAGACGAGTTCAAAACCAAGAAGTGGAATTTTCAACTAAAGAAGATCAATTTTCAACCAAGAATGGAATAGTTAAATTTCAAGTTGAAACAGGTAATTATCAAACATTATAAAAAAGAATTTTCAACAAAATAGTAACATTTTCAACTAATATGATAAATGTTGAACATGAATGTTAACATCTTTCAGAAAGTATATGAATTTCAAAGATAAGAAGACAAATTTCCAACCTAATGTTTTACAGTTCATTTTTCCGATGGAAAAATTAATTAAAAAAAAAAAAAGAAAACGATTTTTTAACTGAACAGTTACTATTTCAAGTGCAATAGTCGAATTTTCAGTGCAAAAATTAATTTAAACCAAAGAGATCAATTTTAAAGTGAAAAGATGACTTGAAACACGGAAAAGGAATTTTTCAACAAAAGAAACCAAATTTCAAACAAGCAGTTCGAATTTACATCTAAACAAGACGAATATTAACGGAAAATGTAATAGGTGCTATGTCAATCCACAAAGATCTAAATTTGAAAGTAGAAATAGTTGAATTCAACAAAAAAATACGAATTTTCAACTAAGAAAGATTTTTCAGTTCAGAGGAGGAGAAGATTTCAAGCAAACTCACGAATTTTCAAGGAAAAAAATACATTTTCAACCAGGGATTTCAATTTCAAGCAAAAAGACCTATTTCGCCAACAGAAATAAAGTAGTAAAATTTTCAGTCCAAAACGTCAACCAAGATGAAAAAGAATTTCCAATACAATCGTTAAATTTTCAAATGAACTGAGTAATGTTCAAGTAATGTGATTAATCTTCTACATAAATAGTTACATTTGAAACGCAATATATGAATTTCCAAATGAAGAAGATACATTTTTTAACAAAAAATGGAATAGTTAAATTTTCAGCTAAAAAAATTAATTCCCAATCGAAAAAAAAAACAAACAAATTTCAACAAAATAGTTAAAGTTTCAACTGATCTACCTACATTCCCAGCACAAAAAAATTAATTTCAACCCTAAAAGGAAGACGAATTTTCAAAAAATAGTTAAATTGGCAACCAAACAAAGAAATTCTCAACGAAAAATGCTCTAGTTGATATTCCAACGAAAAAGATTTGAATTGTAAATGCAGTAATGACGCAGTTGAATTCAACCAAAAGATACCAATTGAGGGTCCGGATGCAATAACGCAGCGTTTCCGAAACTTTTTTCGCACTTTCTGGGGAGCGGTAGGGTCGCCACCCTCAAATTTTTTTACATTACTGGAACCCAAGAGAGACACTGGACGCCTGTCACTCGGACGCGGATGCTTGCTTAGCGCGACCTTCCCATTGTTAGAGAATTAGAGCCGGTTGGGGAAAATGAAAATTTGGTAAAATAATAATAAATTAAACTTTAATAAGCTGCGTTAGATTTTTTAGATTATGACGAAAACGTTAAAAAAAGATATAAGAAAATCGGATATCAACCGATTTTCAAGAACTTTTTTTTCATTTCCTTAAAATTATGTCACGGATTTCATTCAGCTAATTAAAATTTAATTGAGCCGTGTCTTTATAATTTCAGTTATTGTAACTGGACATTATCTCATAACAATGAAAGGGTTTTTCATGGCAGGTATACGAAAGCAGCCGTCTGCTCGCAGCGGGGAGCCTGCCGCGCTACCGGGCCCGGGGTGGCATCCCCCTACCGGGCGGTAGGGTATCTACCCGCGGTAGTAGTTTGGGAAACGCTGCAATAACCGGCGGGACGCTCGGCTTTGTATTCCTTGCCTCCCATTCGAGATAAAGTGACGCGAAAAATTATCTGAAACTCAAATTAAAAAAAAAAAACACTCGAAAAAAATATGGGCATATACAGCTTAATGAAGAGAACCATTTTTGTGTAGACAATTTTTTTGTTCGATTTCAACTTTGTGAAAAATAAAATATAAACTGCAAATTTCGACGAGCGGAATTTAATGTTTTTTTTAAAATAAACTCGCCGTAACTTTTTTTCATTTCAACGAAATGACTTAAAATTTGAACCCCAAGCGTATCATACTCTGCCGATGCCTACGGAATTCGATACGTGCAGAAAAAAGTGAATTGTTTAACAATATGTCGATGTTAGTCAATAGCTATTTAATACAATGCTTTTTCACGTTCGGCGGAAAAAAGTATCGAGGGAATTTTCGAGTTCAAACAACTTTCCACGGAGGTTTCTTTCCACTTGATAAGGGTCGAAAGAAGTTTTTTGGAAAGTTTCAGATTTTTTAAGCGAAAAATGAGCGAGCCAGCGTAGGTTGAAGTGAGCGCGCAAAAAACTCGATCGTCTTCCGCCTGGGGCGTAAGCGTTTGCGAATGCGAAAAGAACAGACACATGTCGAGGACGGGCGGGCAAACAAAGATGAAAACTCGCCCATTCCTTTCATGTCATTCTCGAGATAGCCCGCACAATATTATTGATTATTATGAAAAAATGCCCGTGTAATATACGTTGAGCGAATACAATTTTTTTTTACTTAAGAAAAATCAAACTTTTCTTTTATTCATTGTGTAATCAAATATAAATTATACAGAAAAAACAGAAGTAAATTTTTGTTGCGGGTAATTTTCAAGTAGATAAAATTGAATTTTTTCGCATCGAAACAAAACAAAATTTAATAGAATTGACATGGTAACCATTTCCCATGTGGTGGGTAAATCTTATTACGTGAAGTTAATTTCTGTTGCAGGTAAAGATGACTCTAAAATCGCTGTCAAGATTAGATTTTGTTTTTTCTGTGTATACATCCAAATACATACAAAAAGTAGGTATTTTGATTTGATGGAGTTTTTGAAGTTCAATACTAAATAGAATTCTTAATAAAATAGTAGACAAATAGTGAACACAATAGTCTTAGAACCATTTATGATCATTATAAGTGAAATCGGACGGACTCCCTCCCTCAAATTTTTTTTTAGTTGAAATTCCCCCGAAAATGTTTCTGGTTACACCCCTGATATTCGATACAAATTAATCGCACCTTTTTTCAATAT
>CAKNYM010045391.1:17425-27733 GCA_932195095.1 Andricus curvator
ATATATATATATATATATATATATATATATAGATAGATATATACATATATATTAAAAAAAAGGTTTGAACAACTAATATAAATATATATATATATAGTTTGTTAAATGATTCACATACCTCATTTCGAGAGTGCTTCGCAGTGTTGCGTTGCCAAGATTTTTCATTAATTGTACGTTTTCTACCACAACCGACTTTCTTTCTTGGACTACGCATTTTAATCTTTTTTTTACACCATAAACTTCGATACTTTTTGAATTGAGGGTCTGGATTAAGAAACTCGTCCAGCGCTCGAGATCGGGTGAAATTATTGTCCACACACGTAATGCCCAAGTATCAAATTAAGCTAGAAAAACGCTTCAAAACGTTGCACAATGGGTAGTTTTCCTTTGTTACACAACGCAGTTGTCAACCATTTGCAAAATTTTGATACCTTGGATTTTTGTGTGCAATCGTCTGAAGGGACCGGAAAGTTAAAAATCACAAAATTGATCTTTTATAAATATAAACTTGTAGAGGATGACGAGACAGAACTGTTTTCTATTTTCTGTTTTTCAATCGGATGAGTATTTTTAATAACAAGCATAAAAAACAATTTTTCCCCAAATTCCGTTACTTTTTGAGTACTAAATCATCGGAAGTTGGGCAAATATTATTTGAATGATTTGAAACTTCGATGTACATACGAAATTTACCTTAGCGATGCCTACAAAGTGCAGAAAAAACTGAAAATCGCATATTGTTTAATAATATTCAATTGCAAATTGAGTTAGATCGGCAATCCCGTTTTTTCAGTTTCGCCGACAAAAAATATCGACCTTTTTGCAAATTTTCAAATCGATTCATTGAAAAGTGGCAGAAATTCAACTTTAAAGCTCCTTCGATACTTTTTGTCGACGAAACTGAAAATAAAGGTTACCGATCCGTCTTAAGTTGCAATTAAATATTATTATAAAATAGGCGATTTTCAGTTTTTTCTTCAGTTTTCAGGCATCACTAGGGTATATTTCGTGCGTAAATCTAAGTTTCAAACAACTCCAATAATATTTGCCCAATTTGCGACAATTTATTTCTTAAAAAGTAATTGCATTTGGGGAAGATTTTTCCCGTTTTTCAACCTTATTATTAAAAATAATCATTCGTTAAAAAAACAGCAAATAGAAAAAAGTTCCCTGCTCGTCATTTTCTACAAGGCTATATTTGAAAAAAAAATTAATCTTGTGACTTTTAAGATTTCCATCAAACGACACCTTTGGACTATACTTTCACCCGATCTCGAACGCTGGACGAGTTTTTCGATCCAGACCCTCAATTACTGCCGGGTTTCAATTTATTTTTGCTCAGAAAATACAAACAAAGGACATCGAAAAAAATTTAAAAACATTGGTCAAAACTGAGAAATGAATGCGCTAGTTTTCAGTTTTGTTTGCCTGTTCGTCCTCGACATGTGTCTGTTATTTTTGCACTCGCAAACGCTCACGCTCGAGACGTAACGGAAGACAATCAATTTTCTTGCGTCATGACAGACAGTACGTCGATCGAGATGAATTTACGTCTTCGGTCGACCTTTTATCCTGTCCGAAATACGGGGAAACCCTCTTTATTATTATTGTTATTATTATTATTTACGAGAACTTTTAGGCTCCGGAAGCTACGATCATGGTTCTTTAAAGCAACCAATCCCGACGCAACTGGAACGTGTACGTCATCCGCTTCTGCTCCTTCTGTCCTAGAAGGTAAGCAAGAGCGGGAAATTTACGCGAGATAACATCGGGCAACACTGTTCCTTGGAGTCAGGTCTCTAGCCGCGGATGATCTTACGCGGCAGACGGGACAGTTGGAGATGAAGTTTCACCTCTGGATACTTTTTTAGAGCTACCAATCTTTGTAGAATGTTATGAGGAACAGTGTTGACGGACCAGATGAAGTGATCCCAGGAGAACAGCCTTTTGCATCCGGTTCGCGATGGAATGAGCCTGACGCTGGCAAGCCGGAATCTTGTTGAGTTGGCTAATAAATGAAGCTTTCATACCTCCAAGACAGCCGATTATGAGAACTACATGATGGACTTTGAAGCCTTGGTAGAGCCTGCTCAGCTCGAAAAGAAGTGCTTGATATTTCGCCCGTTTTTCTTCCTCCTTTGCCGTGATATTACCATCGGCTGGTGCCGAGAATTCAATCACGTGAATGATCTTGTTCTTCAGATCTTGGACGACAATATCAGGCTTTGTAGCACTGATACGTTGAGTGGTGGAGAATGAGAAATTCCAGTAGATCTTACACTGATCATTCTCCACAACGGACTCGAGTTCCCCCTGGGCGTATGGCAAGACGGGCAATAGATCAACACCATAGAAGTGCCTCAGATGGTAATATAACACTTTTAGAGCCGCATTGTGTCTCTCTATGTACCCGTATCGTGCATATTTTGAGCATCCACTGAGAACATGTCCAAGTGTTTCTGGCTCTTGCTTGCACGCTCAGCAGTTGGTATCGCCTACAGGTATATTCATTATGCGCTCGCGGTAAACTAAGGTGTCTATAACGCCATCTTGACAGGCAAAAAGAAATCCCTCAGTCTCCGATTTTAATCCAGCAGACTTGAGAAACATGTTGGACAGACCCATCGAGAGCTCTTCTCTACGTATAATGCCGTAGAATTTACCATGAAGGGGCTTGTCAGCATGTTCTCTTAGTAGAAGCGTATGTTCTGCTTCCTGTACACGACTTTTGAGCACCAAAGGTGTTAATGATGCTAGGCCATGTGTAGTGTCGCTGGAATCAAATGGGAGGACAAGCTCCTCTGCGGCCCTCTCTGCGGCACGATATAGAAACGCCGCAGCATTGACGACTTCATGTTGATGTACTAGTCGCATAAGAAAATCTGTGCTATTTAGAACTGAGCAGGCTGTAGCCAGAACCGTTCTTCGATGAAGACACTCTAAGCTCAGCAAGCCTCTACCCCCTTTATCTCGAGGGAGGTATATTCGAGGTACGGAAGATCTAGCATGATGACTTCGATGGATTGTCATCATCTTGCGTGTGCTTCGGTCAAGTTGCTTAAACTCATCGACGTTCCATTTTACTGCACCAAACGTGTAGAGCAGTATAGGAACGGCCAGCATATTGGTCGCCTGGATCTTATTCTTTCCAGATAATTCGGAAGCCCAAATTTTTCTGAGAATTTGGCGATACCTTTTTCCAAGGACCGTTTTTACCGCATGCACATCATGGGTTTCCGCTTGCGGTATTCCAAGATATGTATATGTTTCTCCAATACCAAGATGTTGAATGGTATTTCCGCCTATGAGTCGAACATCCTGATCGTGACGCGATGATGTAGCTTCTAATCTTCCTTGGCGTAGGTGGACGCAGGCACACTTGTCCAGTCCGAAGCTCATGCCAATCGCTTTAGAGTACCTATTTACCGCCTCCACAAGTATATTAAGGTCCTCTTTCGAGGAAGCAAAGAGTTTAAGGTCGTCCATGTATCAAAGGTGGTTGACCTTATATTCTCTTTTGTTCGGCGGGCCACATAGGTATCCAGAGCTTTTGCCTCGGAGCACAATAGGTAGAGGCAAGAGGGAGATGCAGAAAAGTATCGGACTTAGAGAGTCTCCTTGGAAGAGCCCCCTCTTATATGTGATATAGCTTCTAGTCACTTGTCTTTTGTCAGATGTTATGGCAAATCTTGTCCGCCACAAGAGCATAAGCTCTATTATGTATCTCACTATTTTTGGATGCACCTCCATGCACTCAATGAGCTTAATAAGTAGCTCATGGTTCGTGTTATCGAATGCCTTACGGTAGTCAATCCAAGCCATGGACAGATTGCGTCGATACCTGATCGAGTCTGGGTAATACACCTGTTTATTAACAGGTTCTCCCTGCAACCTGCCAGACCTCTCTTGCATCCACGTTGTTCAACTATTGCACTCCATACCGGCTCGATAGATGTTAATATCCTCTCTCTGAGGATGCCAGTGAATAGCTTGTAGCTGGTGTTCAAAAAAGCTATGGGCCTGTAGTTCTTTGGACTTGACAAATCTCCGGTCTTAGGGATCAATACCGTGCGTCTTTCCACTAGCCACTGCGGGACGGGTTGTTCTCCGTTTAAGAAAGTAGTAAATATACGAGCTAGATGTTGGTGCGTAGAAGTAAACTTCTTCCACCAAAAGTTGTTGATTTTATCTGGCCCTGGCGCTGAAAAGTTCTTAGTTCTAGCGATAACTTTCTTTACTTCTTCAGCAGTAATTAGTAGACACTCTTCCTCTGGACCTTGTAACCTTTGCCTTTGGCAAAAGTTACGAAAGAGTGATATATCTGAAGCGTCTTCATTTAGCTGATAAGTATCTCCATATACTTGTTCCCAGAAGACTTGAATCTCTTCTCGACTAGGCGGATTTTTAACGGCACGTGACGTTTTATTGAACAGACGGGAAGGATGAGTAGAAAAGGTGTAATTTTCCTGAATCCACTTTACTCGCCGTTCAAGGCGCTGTTTCGCTGTTGAAAGAGATCTTATTTTTTGCGTCCAGTGCTGCTTTATGGTCAACAGTTTACACTTGTTCAGCGTGTGATTTGCTTTCCTTAAGTTTCGAGCAAGTGCCCTAACTTTTGGAGTGAATTTTTTATTTAATTTTATGTAGCTAATCACGCACTGAATATTTGATGCATGCCGTCTCGCCGTTTCAATTTTGAATTAAAGCTGTGCAATACGCTCGCGAGTCTTATTCAGACGTACTGAAGTGTCGTTACTTCTACTGTCGCTAAGCAAGGAGACCGCCTTCTCGTAAACAACACAGTTCAGATTCCAGAGATTAACATCTTCGGGGAGCAAATCGGGGAGAGCAGTATTAGCTTCAGCTAATTTGTCCATCCTGAGAAAGACTTTTTGGTGGATAGATCTCCTACTTCTCATGATAGAATTATGGGCTATCTGCAAAGGTGGTCTTGCTGGAACGGGTGGAATGTTCGATGGAGGATGTTGCTATTCTTCTTGTTGATAAGGAGCTTCATATCCGTTTTTTTCAAAAAGGATACCTGATCTCTTAAATACTGAGGCGTTTGATGAGCATATTTCGGGTGCATATTGACCCAACGGTCATGTAACATCTGCATGAATCCTCTTCGCGCCGGTGAGCTTCTTTGCCAACAGGTAAGGATGTCTCTCCTGAGTTGGTCCGACCATTTAAATCGATGTTCTTGCGTTTGTCCGGGGCCATTGCCTGGTCGTCGCCTCGGTTCTTTTATTATTAAATTATATATTTTATTATTATTATTATTATACCATTAAGCCATTTCCCTTTCGGGGTAGGCGTGACTTGCTCGGTTGGAAAATAATAGTGTGTATATGGGTATATAGGTATATAGGTATAAATTAGGTAGGTATATAGGTATGAGGTAGATAGGTATATAAGTGTTAGGTATAGATATCTTCAGATTGATCTGCAATTCTCGTGTTATTTCTTTAAATGACACGTTTATTCCGCAACACTGCTCCGACCCAGGTTGTTGATCAATCTCTCTAGCGATGACCCCAAGTGAAGAGCCTCACAAAATTGTTATGTATGGTTCCCCACTTGGGCCCATTAGTATCCAAGGTCTTTGTTTCTGGCGTCATTCATTCTATTGTCACTCTGTTTACAAACTAATTGTCGCCACACTTTTCTGTCCTAGCATACTACACTAGCTTCCTTCACGTCCATGCATTTTTTCATGCAAGCTCTTGTGTTTCAATGGCTTCTTATATCTCTACGGATTAATGTCTCATTTACAGATTCTAACCATTCTTTCGGCGGTCTACCTCTGGGCATTCTGCCATTTACTTTACCAGTCAGTCGTTCATATTTCATTCTTTCAAGATGTCCAAACCATTTTAACTGACTTCTTTCGCATATGTCAACCAGTGTCTCTCCTGTACCACATTCTTTGAGGATTGTCTCGTTTCAGACTTTGTCCATTAGTGTTTTCCCGCATATTATGCGCAGAGGTTTCATGCCGATCGCATTAATTGTACTCCTGTCCTTTTCTTGACAGGTCCATGTCTCGCTACCGTATAGTACAGTCGGTACGAATATAGAATTATGTATGGCCATTTTAGCTTTTTTTGATATGTTTTTATTTGTTAGGATGGACCCTGCTCTACCGATAGACAATCGGAAAAGGGCCTCTGGACAATCGGAAAAGGGCCTCTGGGGGTGGGCAATCTAACAGTTTCCCTTGCACGTATCAGGCACAAATTAATAGCATAGCTAGACACGCGTGAGACATGAAATCCCTCCAAGACTTGACCTTTAAGTTACATTGTTTTAGAAGCTATGGAGGGGGAAATAAAAAAAAAGTGGTTTCACTCAAAAACGGCTAGGCCGATTGCAATGAAAAAAATATACGTTACGTAGTGTATGGGGGCATTTTTCCAGGAATTTTTTTGTTTGAATTTTATCAAAAAAATTTGCAGGTTGCGTTTGATAAATGCATTCAAATTCTATTATCAAAAAGAAATCCTAGGGCTGGCAACTCAAGCATTTTTACAAAATTGTTTGTACTGGTATCTTTTTGTAAATAATTTTTTGAAAATTAAAAAAAAAAATTTGCCTAATTTTTTGGTCGAACATTTTTGATCCTTCTGGTAAAGTTTGTCATTATAATTGCTAAAATGTACTTATTAAAATTAGACTTACTAACATTTTTGAAAATTTAAAGAAAAAAAAGTTTAGGATGATTTTTTGGTCGAAAATTTGCATTATTTCTTCTGGAGTATTTTTCCATTAGATTTGGTAAAATGTCGAAAAATAATTTTAAAAAAATGATTAATTTTGTATAAATATATGCTCAAGTAGACAGCCGTATGATTTTTTTGAAAATAGAATTTGGAATGTACCTCTCAAACGTAACCTGAAACTTTTGTTGAAAATTTCAACATTTTTTTCCCTCACAATTTTTTTTCAGAATTTATATATTTTTTTCCTGGAAAATTGCCCCCATAGACTACGCACATATATTTTTTTCGTTGAAGTCGGCCTAGCCATTTTTGAGTAGAACCACTTTTTTTATTCTTATTTCCCCCTCCATAGTAAGTAAGTAAGTATACCATTAAGCCATTTCCCTTTCAGGGTAGGCGTGACACTACCCGATTCGGGTAGTGTTTCTAGGTGGATAGTTTTCTTGTAGTTATAAATAACTACAAGTGTAGGCTCACCACACCCACGATGTGCCAACAGCACGCCGTATTCCCGAATGGTCACCCATCCAAGTACTAACCGCGCCCAACGCTGCTTAACTTCAGTGATCTGACGAGAATTGGTTTTTTCAGCGTGGCATGGCCGTTGGCCATAGCTTCTACAAAAATGAGATTTAAAGGCCAAGTCTTGGAGGGATTTCATGTATCATGGGCGTCTAGCTAGTCTAGCTAGTTGCCCGGTATTTCGCACAGGATAAAAGGAGCCAACCCTGGTCAATTAGCCAAGGGTTGCGGACAAGGTGGGGGGTGGCAACCTTGATGCTTTTGATAAAGCTCATTCAGTACTACATTTTGAGCTTTTGTTCATCCTTATTCTCGATGGGCTGGAAACCGACCCAAAAATCGTACCGGAAGTAACATATTTCTGGGCATCTGGAGAGGATGACGTTAGGCAACCATACCGATTCTGCTTCAGCTCAAACCTGAGTTGATTTCATTCTTAGACTCGATGGGCTGGAATTTTAGCGGTCAACACTTGTGCACACTTGAGAGTCCATACTCATTTACTGACGTGGTATATAACGTGCAGAATTCTGAACCACCGACCTAGTCGTGGATCTCTCGTCAATATAAAAATCAATATCTGAAATATGGGGTAAAATTTGTCAAGTGTACCCTCCTAAATAGGCCAGGCAATGAAGAACCAAAAAGACGGATAAAGGAAATAATTAGTAACAAACTGAAAATTGTTCTAAGCCCTTCCTAATAGGCTATTAATGTACCTGTAAACGTATGATATCGTCTGAACAATGGATAAACAATTGATAATAAAAAATGGCTGCGATTACCAGGTTTTCGAGTTTATATCGGAAACGGATGACCTTAGCAAAATTGTGGTTGTATAGAAAAATGTGCAAAATTTATTCCTCTATGAAAAAGATCCTTCCCTTTTTACATAAAAATAATAGTTTGTTTGGAAAATATAAAAAAAACACTTATTTTTTGTGGTTTACACTTTTACACATGTCAGCTACAGTTATCCAAAAAAGAAGTCCAAAGTATAGATTTGATCATGATTAAGGAATATCTTTCATGCAGTGTATGCGAAATTGCAATACGTCTATTATTTTATTATATATTGCTAAAAAATTGCCCTGTGTTTCACATTACTTCAGGCATAGTGTCCGGTTTAGATTTTCGTTCTCACTTCGTAAAAGTTTCTTTCATATTTGGACAATGCACCTGCAATTTTTCAAAAAAATCAGAAGATATTTTATTATTCTAAAAAGGTATTTTATCTAACGATGTGAAAAATACCTTGAAATAGGAAAATTGGGAAGTCCCCCGCAGGTACTAAGTATGTTTTTATGACGAGAGGTAAAAAAAAGTAACCCCTAGTAATGTGATGGCCTTTTCGCAGGCCAGGGAATGGATAGAATTCCTTCTCTACTGTGTTATGAAGTGCAGCAGTACTGTCCGAGATCCCACTGCATTTTTTGGCAGGTATTAGTCCAGCATGATAAAAGTTACTGGAGATGAAACCTTAGACATGGACGATGAAGGAACGGCCCTCCTGCCAGCGCCAAGTCTGGAAAAGGTGCGATAAAAGTGGATTCTTAGCAATCGATTTTTTCGTTAAACACCTGTCGTTAACCAGCGCAATGAGATCTACACCATATTGTAGAGGACAATTTGTGCTTTCGGAAAATGTACTTCTGCCACCCTCCACCCGGTGAAACACCCCCACAGGAGGCCTAAAGGGGGTAATTAAATTTAAGTAAGTGTATATGTCGACCACCACGATAGGACAAAAAGTAAATAAAAGCTCTAAGCCCTCTGTAAAGGAAAAACTTGTTCTGCCAGGGCTCAAGTTGACCGAAATACGCGGCACGGGTATTTGTTCCCGGAATTTATTTGCTTCGGCTGCAATATTTCAGAAGGAACGGTAAGTCTTCATCTTCGTTGGGAAGGCATTTATAGATAGAAAGCATTTAGAAGAAAGCATAATAAAATTGGCTACAATCAATAGTCAATAGGCACCAACTTAGTTCACTTTATCAAATGTAATATCTTATGTGTCCAACAATTCAATTTTTCATTTTCAATGCTATTTTTCGGGATTAAAACAAAAACTACGCGTCCTATCAAAAAATAACGTAAAAATAATAATAATATATGTATGTATACATATACACATTATTATTATTTTTTGCGTTATTTTTGACGATCTTGTCTCTTGTGTGGTTTTTTCGAAAAATTCAATTTCCAAATTTCCATAAACAAAAACTACGCGTCCTATCAAAAAATAACGTAAAAAATAATAATAGTGTATGTCTGTATACACAAACATATATACATTATTATTATTGTTTACGTTATTGTTGACGATCTTGTCTCATGTGTGGTTTTTTCAAATATTCAATTTTTTATCTTCAATGCTATTTTTCGGGATAAAAACAAAAA
The DNA here is from genome assembly GCA_932195095.1 of Andricus curvator. Taxonomy (NCBI): domain Eukaryota; kingdom Metazoa; phylum Arthropoda; class Insecta; order Hymenoptera; family Cynipidae; genus Andricus; species Andricus curvator. The sequence continues at coordinate 27,070 of CAKNYM010045391.1, forward strand.
CTACGCCCCCTATCAAAAAATAACGTAAAAAATAATAATAATGTATGTATGTATGCACACACATATATACATTATTATTATTTTTTACGTTATTTTTGACGATCTTGTCTCTTGTGTGGTTTTTTCCAAAAATTCAATTTCCAAATTTCCATAAACAAAAACTACGCGTTGTATTAAAAAATAGCGTAAAAAATGATAATAGTGTATGTATGCATACACATACATATATACAACATTATTATTCTTTACGTTACTTTTGACGATCTTGTCTCTTGTATGGTTTTTTCGAAAAATACAATTTTTCAATTTCAATGCTATTTTCGGGATTAAAAAAAAAACTACGCGTCGTATTTAAAAATAGCGTAAAAAATAATAATTGTGTATGTATGCATACACATACATATATACATTATCCAAAAATTTAATTTCCAAATTTCCATAAACAAAAACTACGCGTCCTATTAAAAAATAGCGTAAAAAATAATAATTGTGTATGTATGCATACACATACATATATACATTATCCAAAAATTCAATTTCCAAATTTCCATAAAAAAAACTACGCGCCCTATTAAAAAATAGCATAAAAAATAATAATAGTGTATGTATGCATACATATACATATATACAATATTATTATTTTTTACGTTACTTTTGACGATCT
>CAKNYM010045392.1:0-17508 GCA_932195095.1 Andricus curvator
TTCTTCAAAACGAATTATCTCTTTCAATGATATGAAAGAAACTGTAGAGGCGGGTTTACATCAAGCGAGCATCGTTCGCGAACGCTGTCCGCGAGCATTCTCGAACAGGAGGCTCGTTCGGTGTAGACGCTTGCCCGCACCGAACAGTGTTCGTGAACGCTGTTCGCGAACGTTCGTTCGTGCTCGTCCGTGTTCCGTCACTTGTCGGTAAATCGACGAACCATCAAAGGGATTCAGAGTTCGTTGCGCGTCCGGTGTAAACGGTACTTCTGTAGGAGCACGCAAAGTATTTTTCTGAGTGCATCGAATTTATTGTCACATTCTCATCTGAGAAGGTATTGGTTTGATGTAAAATTTGACTTAGTCGGTTTTCATCAAATCTCCACGTTTTGAGACCCCCTGGTTCGGAAAAAACGATTTTTGCGAAGCTTCTGTCTGTAGGCGCGATATTATACCATTAAGCCATTTCCCTTTCGGGGTAGGCGTGACTTGCTCGGTTGGAGAATAGTATTGGGTATATGGGTGAATTGGTGTAGAATATATAGGTATAAGTTAGATAGGTATATAGGTGTAAAGCAGATAGGTATAGGTGTTAGGTATATATGTTTTAGATTGATCTGGAATTCTCGTGTCATTTATTCAAATGACACGTTTATTCCGCAACACTGCTCCGACCCAGGTTGCTGATCAATCTCTCTAGTGATCACCCCAAGTGAAGAGCCTCACAAAATTGTTATGTATGGTTCCCCACTTGGGCCCATTAGATTCCAAGGTCTTTATTTCAGGCTTCATTCATTCTATTGTCACCCTGTTTATAAACTATTTGTCGCCACACTTTTCTGTCCTGGCATACTACTCTAGCTTCCTTCACGTCCATGCATTTTTTCATGCAAGCTCGTATATTTCTATGGCTTCTTACGTCTCTTCGGATTAATGTCTCATTTACCGATTCTAACCATTCTTTCGGCGGTCTACCTCTAGGCATTCTGCCATTTACTTTACCTTTGTACACTTGTTTGGTCAGTCGCTCATCTTTCATTCTTTCAAGATGACCGAACCATCTTAACTGATTTCTTTCCCATGTGTCAACTATTGTCTCTTTTGCACCACATTCTTTGAGGATTGTCTCGTTTCGGACTTTATCCATCAGTGTTTTCCCGCATATTATGCGCAGAGGTCTCATGCCGATCGCGTTAATTTTACTCCTGTCCTTTTCTTGACATTTCCATGTTTCGCTACCGTATAGTACAGTCGGTACGAATATAGAATTATGTATGGCCATTTTAGCTTTTTTTGATATGTTTTTATTTGTTAGGATAGACCCTGCTCTACCGATAACCTGCTTACCCTTATTTATGCGCCTATCTAACTCCCCATCTATTTTTCCGTCGCTAGTGAATAGACTACCTATAGGTATACGTACTTGTCAACTTGTTCTAATCTCTCATCATTTAGGACAATGTTGCACATTGTTTTCTCACTATTTCCCTCAAACACCATGATTTTTGTTTTATTTACGTTAATTTTGAGTCCCATGTCCTTCATGCTTGTATGAAGTTTATTCAACATTCTTTGCAAGTCCTCGACTGATTCTGCCATATCAATCTTGTCATCTGCGAAAGCTAATCCACGTACCTTAACTGTTTGGAGATCTACACCTTCTTCGTCGAAGAGTGCAGTTCTTAGACACTTATCCATGAATATGATAAATAGCCACGAGGACATAACGCATCCTTGTTTCACGCCTTGCGTAATATCGAACCAGTCACTCAGTTACCCGTTTACCCTTACGCTCGCTTTACTACCTGTATATATTGTTTTTATTGCTTGCAGGAGCCCTCCATTTACTCCGTATTCTTTAAGAACTTTCCAAAGTTTACTTCTATTTACCGTGTCAAATGCTTTTTCTAGGTCAATAAATGCACAGAAAACTTTCTTTCCTACTCTCAAGCTTTTTTCTGTGATCTGTCTTAGGCTAAATATCTGATCTGTACATGATCTTCCTGGCATAAATCCACTCTGGACTTCCCACATTTTCTCTTCTGTGATTTCCATTACCCTACGAATAAGTATTTTCGAGTATATTTTACTTACGGTACTTAGTAGGCTGATACCTCTGTAATTGCTGCAGTTGCTTTTGTCTCCCTTTCTTTTGTATATTGGTACGATAATCGCTTTTCTCCAATCGTCTGGGACTTTTCCTGTCTCGATACACAAATTTATCAATTCGCACAACCTGTGAGGCATGTACTCGCCACCGTATTTAAGCATTTCAGCGCTAATACTGTCTGCACCAGCAGCCTTACCATTTTTCAAATTCTTTATTATGTCTCTGACCTCAGTGACACAGACTTTTTCAATTGGGTTTTCTAATGCATTATGTTCTATGTCGCAGTTTTGTTGTCCTATATCTTCACCTCCTAATAGTTCTTTAAAAGAGTCTTTTAAAGCGTCTACTATCCCGTCTATATCATATAGCATTTCACCTTTGCTGTTTCTCATGCTGGCAAACTCTGTACTTTTACTTTCCTTCAACTGTTTATATAGTAGTTTCATTATTCCTCCAAAGCAGTTTTGTATTTTGTTCTCTTCTTCTGTTCTGATTTTCTCTTTACTCTCTTTGACTAGTCGTTTAACTTTCCTATTTTTGTGTCTGTAATCATTCTTGAGCCTATTTCTCTCATCATCGCTAACACCTGTCATGTTCAGCGTTTTTCTGTGCGATTTTTCTTTTTCTTTTTGGGCTGCCGCAATTTCATCATTCCACCACGCATCGCCAGACTTTCTCCCTACCACTGCCGTACCACACACTTCAATCGCACTTTTAGCAATGGTATCCCGTAATAAAGACCACGCGCCCTCTATATCTTTATTCCTTTCAAGCGGCTCCCAAATTGCCTTATCTATGCGTTCGTTTATCTTATTCTGAAAATCTATTCGCACTTCCGGTTTCTGTAAATCTTCAACCCTGATTCGCGTTTGTTTCGTTTGTTTGGTTCTCTTTCTTCTCCATCCCCGCCTTAAGTTCATTCTGGAGACTAAAAGGTAATGATCAGTATTGCATTCGGATCCTCTCATGACTCTTGTATCTATAACTAGTTCCCTTAGTCTTTCATCTGCAATAACGAAGTCAATTATACTGCGGTTATTTCCTTTACACCAGGTGTAAGTGTGGATCATTTTATGTCGAAACCAAGTATTTGTAACAAATAGGCCCTTTTCTAAGCATAAGCTAACTAACTTTTCCCGTTATAATTTTTTCTTGGATCCCCAAATTTACCTAGTACCCTTTCTGTATCTGTATCCTGACATTGAACGCCGACCCATCCGTTCATCTAACAGAATTATTCTTTCACCTTGATCGCAAGTACTTATTGTGTCATTTAAAGTATCCCAGAAGGCGTCTTTGACTTCTCTCGGATCGTTATCAACTGGGGCGTAGCACGCTATGATAAATAACCTTCTGATTCCTACCTTCATTCTAGCCCACAACAATCTGGGAGATACAAAATCATGATCTTTGAGATGCTGTCTTGCTTTTTCATTCATAATTAAACGGACCCCTTGACTACGATTTGATTCACTATCTACTCCTGACCATATTTCAAAACCGCCTTTCAACACCCCATTTTCTATCTTTCTACATTCGCAACCCTTTTTCTTCGTCTCAGGTACGCATAAAATATCTAGTTTTCTTGCATGCATAGTTTCTCGTAGTTCTCTTACTTTAAGGTCATTCACTCCTCTAGAATTCCAGACACCCAATCTCCATTCATCGCCTGAAACTCGACTTTTACGTTTACCTTGTGTATGCATTTCGTCAATCCAAGTTTCAATCCATTCCAAGGCTACTTTATTGTTTGTATTATTCATGTTTAGATTGTACACCCAACTATCACCTTTATGCGCGAAATTTGTTTTGCGAGCCGAAATCATGTCCAAGTTAAGTGATTATTCGTCGTACGGTGGATAGTCAATCTGTAACGTCAGTCCCACCAATACTTCTGTTACTGTGGGTGGGGGGGGGGGGGGGAGGAGAGAGAAAGGAAACCGAGAGTCTCAATTGGTTGGTGATTTATGGTGAGAAGGTTACCAGCCTTCAGCAGCGTTGTATTTGATAGGAGTTAATATGTGCCCAAAGCCGAATCCTGGCCTACCTCTAAAACATGAGCCAATAAGTCTTTTTTTTTTTTTTTTTTTAATTTGAAAAAGAGTTATATATAGATATAGATGAAATTTGCTTCTGGTTGAAATATTAAAATAGTTATAATAATTGAATTGCAAATTTTCGAACTTTCAGAAACCTCAAATTCTCTCAAATCTCAATATACCTCAAAGTTTTTGAAATACCGTGAAATTTGCTCATAAAAGATGATAAAAAGTCGCGAAAATCTCATGGAATCCTATATTTCTTGAATTCTGAGATCCAAAACGTCCCAAAGTTCCCGGAAAATATTTTCAAATTCTCTCAGATCATTAGATTGAAAATGAAAAGTCGCTTATAATGTTTTAAAACAAAGAGAACTTTCAACCAAAATAAATGGATATTGTGTTTTAACGTAATTTAATTTATGACATATAAAGAGTGTACCCCCCCCCCTCCCCCCGCAACACAAAGAATAGTTCAATTTCAAAAATTTATAATCTTAAAATTTATTTATTTTCAACAAATAAAAGTTATGACTTATCCTGCTGTTTAACTGGGATTATAACTTTTGAAAAAATGACCAAACAACGCACGATATAAAAGAAAGTCAAGAGAAGGAAAACATTGCTTTGTGCAAGCCCTACAAGATTATCATAACAACTTTTTGAATTTTCTTGAAAAATCCAAAATTCAAATTTTTACCCCATGAAACATATAAAAAATAAAATAAAAAATTCCATTTTGCTTTCAGACTATGCAAGATACGATGAAAGATTATTAGACAAAAATTATCCTAAAATTATTAGTTTTTGTTTTAATCGTGAAAAATGAAATTACAAAATAAACAAAAAATCCAATTTTTACATTCTCATCCTAATGAGAAGGTTTTATGTAAAAAAATTTAATATATTTTTCTATGAATAAAACAAACACTGTTTGACCAGAAACGGAACTTTCGATTTTTTGGTAGCATTTTCATTAAGTTAAACAAAAACTGTTCCTTAAGGCCGATAGAGCCTTAAGTAAATAAACTTCCTTTTTAATCTAAAATAAAAGCAAATTTAACAATCACTTAAAACGTAAAGGTTTTGTCTTTTTTATAATATTTGCAAGTAAATTTCTTCTTTTTATCTAAGCCGAGCACGATGTGCGAAAACCGAAAAAAGGCGAGCGCGAGGTATATACATTAGCGAGCCCTAGGCGCGCTCAAACTTGCGAGCCGCGCGCCAAGTGCGCGATGAGAATGTGCCCGCACAGCGGGCAGATTTTTTTTATTGTGAAACATGGAGTGGGACAAAGAAAAGTGCCTGGAAATAATTGGGTTGTTTGAAAAGAAGGCAGAGCTTTGACAATCCGACCATAAATATTATTATTATTATAGATTAGCAGTTCGAACTCGAAAGTTCATTGCCTCATCTACCCGAGACCGCCACACATCTCTATCTTGTGCATTCTCCATCCAGTTTAAGTAATCATGTCCTAGTTCTTTTAGATCATCCCTTACATTTTTCTCCCATCTGTTTCTCGGTCTGCCTAGGGGTCTCTTACCAGTCGGTCTCCCTCTTAAAACTTGCGCCACTGTTCTTTCATTGCCCATTCTTGCTACATGCCCCGCCCATCTTAATTTACGCGCTTTCATTACTCTATTAATATTTGCTGACCCGTAGAGAGCGTGCAGCTCATTATTATGCAGTTTTCTCCACTCGCCGGTCTCTTCGTCCCTTTTTGGACCATAGATTTTTCTAAGTACTTTATTCTCGAAAACTCTAAACCTATTCTCTTCTCCTTTCGTCAGCGCCCACGTTTCACACCCGTACATGACGACCGGCATTATTATCGTTTTGTAAATTCTTACTTTGATGTTTCTAGATAGCGATCGCGATTTTAGTAGCGTGTTTGCTGCATAATAGCACCCATTGCCAGCGTGTAGCCGCGCATAGATTTCCGTTTTAATCTTATTTTCGCTAGTTATAATAGACCCGAGGTATTTAAACTCGTTAACCCTTTCGAATTTCATATTTCCGGCCATTAGATCCCCGTCTTGATTACTTTGTCCGGACCTGACGACGGTCATATATTTTGTCTTCGATTCGCTAACTTCCAAGCCAATCTCTTTGGCTTTTGCGATCAAGATTTCTGCATTTTTAGCTACCGTTTCTTTATCATCCCCTAGTACGTCGAGATCATCCGCATATCCAAGAATTTGTATTACCCCATTGAGGGTAGCACCGGTCGGATTCGCCTGCACTTGCCTAACCACGTATTCTAAAACTAAGTTAAAAAGGACGCACGAAAGTGCATCGCCCTGTTTCAGGCCATCGCGGATCGAAAACTCTTCAGATAAACTACCGTTTACGCGTATTCTACCCTTACTGCCGCTTAAGCAAATTTCGATAAGTCTAACCAATTTTCTTGGCACACCCAAGGACTCTAGGATCCAGTACATTCGCGCGCGTATAATAGAGTCGTAAGCTTTTTTAAAATCGATAAATAGCTGATGTACTGCTTCTTTAAATTCCCATTTCTTTTCTAACAGTTGTCTAATTGTAAACATTTGATCGCTTGTAGATCGGTTTCGGCGGAATCCACACTGGTAATCCCCAATGATTTCCTCGGCAAAAGGAGTTAGTCTACTTAGGATAACATTAGACAGGATCTTGTAGCACGAAGGCACAAGTGAAATTCCCCGATAGTTGTTACAGTTAGTTTTATCGCCTTTTTTAAAGATGGGAATAATGATAGAGGTATTCCATTCTTCCGGCATGCGTTCTGTTTTCCAAACTGCGCGTATCAATTTACAAATTTGCCTTGTGAGGCAAGGGCCTCCATTTTTTATCAGTTCTGACGGTAGGTCATCGATGCCCGCGGCTTTGTTATTTTTCAACTTCTTGATGGCCATTTCTATTTCTATATCAGTAGGATCGTTAATTAATAGATCAGCAGTGTGGATTTCGCCGAGATTACCTTCAACGGGGGCTTCACGTACATTTAATAGTTTATCGAAATAATCTTTCCATAAATTCAGTCTCTCTGTCGCATCGGCTACTAGATTGCCATTTTCGTCCCTCATTACTTCCGTTCTACTTTGAAAGCCTTTCCTTATAAAATTGATTCCCCTGTACATCTCACGCGGGTTATTTTGTTTATTATGCGCTTCTATTGCTAGTATTTTATTCTTTTCCCACTCCCTTTTCTTGGATCTATAGAGCCTATTTGTACTTTTGCTAATCTCGAGATATTTCTTATGTGTTTGATCGCACTTATTTTGTAAACTACTTAGTCTGGCCTTCCGACGTTTCTCAAACCAGAGTTTGCACTCTTCGTCAAACCATGGTTTGCTTTTGGTTACTTTCTTAAAACCTATCGAAAGTTTCGCGGCTGCCTTTATCGCCTTTTTCGTATTGCTCCACAGGGTTTCCGGGTCCTCCTCGCGATTATTGTTATCGTCTCTCTGTTCTTGGAGAGCGTCGAAACTATTAGAAATCTCAACTTGGTAATTTAATGTTTCTGTTGCTGTTTTGAACTTATCTATATTGAAACGAACTGTTGGCTCTGTGCGGCTTGTTTTCTTACTTAGCGCTAGCCTAGATCTTAGTTTTACTATCACGAGAAAATGGTCTGAATTTAAATCCGCTCCCCTATACGATCTTATATCGAGAATGTTTGTATGACGTCTTCTGTCTATTAGAACGTGATCAATCTGATTGTGAGTTTTACCATCTGGTGATGTCCAGGTGGCCTTATGTATATTTTTATGCTTGAAATATGTGCTTTTGACAACGAGGTTCTTTGAAGCTGCAAAGTTTATTACTCTGGTTCCATTATCATTACTGACGTCATGCAAACTTTCTGATCCTATTGTAGGCCTATACATTGGTTCTTTTCCAATTTTCGCGTTGAAGTCCCCCAATACTATTTTTGCGTCAAACGTTGAGAACTTGTCAAAAACCTGCTCGATTGTTTCATAAAAAAGATCTTTAGTGTCTTCGTCTTTGTCCTCGGTGGGGCAGTGCACATTGATTAATACGTGTTTGCTGAAATTACCCTTTAGTACAATGTATGATAACCGGTCATTAATGAATTGCATGTCGATAAGTGCTTGCGAAATTCGTTTATTAATAAGAAAACCAGTCCCCAGTCTTTGCCCCTTAGCTCCCCCATAGTGAAAAGTATAGTCATCCTTAGAAATTGACGCGAAATCGCCCGACCAGCAGGTTTCTTGAAGTGCTATTAAGTCAGTTTTGTATTCAATTGCTATCTTAATGAGTTCGCTAAGTCGGCCAGTTTTTAGACTACGCGCGTTTAGAGTTCCCACCCTTAGATCTTTAACTGTAGTTTTTTGTTTTTGTAAGTTAGCCATGGTAGTTTCAAGATAATCCGCACGTTAGGATCCTATTCCGATCGTAGGTGAGTCCACTGTCCCAGGAGTGATAACCCCCATACCTCCCTAGGTCTAAGTATGGGAGCTTTCCGACTCTGACAAGGACCATGTCAACTTGTCGTCAGACACATTACAGTTTCATCCTCGTACCCTAACGTCCCCCTGCAAGGCAGCGCGCCTACTGGCATCAATACCCCTTTGGCCCTATGCAGGCGAATCATTCCACACATCCCTTGCGGGCAGTGTCATCGCTGCAGTGTCCAATGGGCAGCAGGATTTTTCCCTTACAAGATTTTTAGTTTTGGTTCGGGTATAGTTTCTAGGTGGATACACGCTGCACCTCGGCTTGCCAGAACCCACCCACTGCGTATGAACGCGAATGGGTGGGTCCTCCCAAGCCATGGTTGTCGTGTACCTATTTTCTACCAGTGCTGAATTCACCACAGACACGACTGGTTCCTATCGGCTGTCCGCGACTGCTTATTCTTGTATTCGCAGCTAACCTTAGGGGCTGTTCAGCCTCACGGGCCGTTCCTCTATCCGCAACCTGAGGACGCGCTACGTAGTGGTGACAGGAAACCCACCAAGCAGGACCATAAATATTACCATAATAAATTAAAAAAACATGAAAATGAACATTCTGCGTTTCCTCCTCTGGCGGCGCTTCTTCTCGAATTCAGACAGTATCACTATCGACGCAGCACAGATTGACAGCTTTGATAATGTGGGTGCCATGTTCGTGCACTTTTGTCGGAACTCGGCCGAATGCTCGCAAACAAGTGCTCGTGCTCAGGCAGTGTGAACGGGAAGCTCCCTCCGTGTTCGCGAATGCTCGTGAGCATTCGCAAACGTTTGCGAACGTTTGCGAACGTTCGCGAACGTCCGCGAACAATGCTCGCTTGGTGTAAGCCCGCCTTAAGTAAGAAAAGTGAGGTTATCGGAACAAAATTTACACTTTACGGCCGCCTCATCACAGGTATTTTGGCTTCATAGTTTCTTTCATCTTCATATTGATAAAAACAAAAGCGTAGATATGATAAAAATTATTATAAAAATTATCCACATTCGCTCTGAACATGCTCAAGTGCAAACTTCAATTTTGAGGTTCTGTTCTGTCAACCAGCGTTCATGGTACGCAAGGTACTGATTAAATTAGAATAATTATTGAGGATTAACATCTTAATCAGAGTTGGTGAAAACGGCCCTTAATATGTGTTGGTAATTTAGTAGTAAGCCTGGTTCTGGTCGAAATACCAGTCGATGTTCCCATAATATTTCGCCGAGTCGAGTCTTTTCCGCTATTGTTAATCCCTGACTTTCTTCTATCTTCTCTCTAATTTCTTCCCGCGTGACATTGAGTGGGAGTTCCCTTCCAACATGCTCCTCCTACTGATCCATATGTACTTTTATTACTTCCATCTCTGAAGATGATTCTGATGCACATAGGTTGAAATCTCCATCTTGCGGATTCTTGCTTTCATCTTGCAAGATTCGGACGGTGGGCTGTCCTAGCAAGTAGGGGAAGGTGAGAGTCGTCGTGTTCAGGTCAATGTTGGTCTTGTGTTCATCCAATACGTCGATTCCAAAGAGACATGACCTCGAAAGGCGTGGCCTTTCCGAGATACAGGTAATTTCTTCACCTGTATCTATGAGGGCTTTGGTTAAAATGCCAGCAATTTGTATGTTTACCGTGTAGCTTTTAGAGCGCTTTTTCTTCACGGCTTCCCCTGACTCCTCTGTCAGCTCTTCTCGTATGTTAGTGAGCATGTGTGCACAGAAAAAACTGGGGGTTCACTAAAGTTGCGGCTCAAATAAAAGTTGGTATCCTTTAGAACTTGAGCTCCAATAGATACCTGTAGAGAGCCAAAAGGGTTCCTTTAGAGTTTAGAGCGCACTTTCAAAGAACAACATCGAGGCGCATTCACAAACCAACCGTTTGCAAAGTAGGGCTGGCAAGTTAGGGATCGATTTACAGTTATCGACCGATGACTTGAGACGAAAAGTTTCTTGCATATGAATCTGCCTTTCTGTTGACTTCTTTGCTACATAACCTGCAAATTATATTTATCAAGTCATTATATCTACTTAAATTGCGGGAATATTTTGTACTTTAATTATCTTCATTATGTTATGTCCATCAGAGTTCGATTACATGTGTGCTTTAAGGTAAAAGTTATTATATTAATTAAACAAAATGTTTAAGTGGGCAAAGCGAAAAAAGGTTCCTTATAAATTGGCTCAATTACAATTGGGATCTTTTAGAACACCAACTGAGGTATCATTTGGAGTTCATTTATCTTTTTGGGTTCCTTTTCAGCAAGTGGGGTTCATTTTTGTTGCAGCTCCTTTGGAACCAAAAATGGGTTCTAATGGAAACCCTAGTTTTTTCTGTGTGCTGTGTATACGGTTTCACTCGCTACCTCAATCCCTGATGGATTAATTTCTATTGACGTGGCTCTTGATCGTTTCCCGCCTCTAGAAATGATTCCTCCTGTGGGTATTCTACATTTTCCATGGTTGATTGGACCTCGATCTTCATATTTTGCACTTTATATGGAGGTTGGCTCTGTTGTTGTACCCATGAGCCACATTCATTTTGCGCACGCTGCCCCCAGCACCTGTGCTGAGCTTCGATCCCGAGTTGACATTGGGTCGATTATTCGTATTGCTGGTATTTTGTGAGTTCCAATTGTTCCCATTGCTGGCCTGCCGGTTGTATCCATTATTGTTGTTGTTTGATCTCCAAGCGCCGTTATTCTGTGTATTGTTTTCACGTGATGAATTGTTTTTATTTCTCCATTCCCGGTTTTCAGCATAGCCGTTATTTGTACCCCCGATCTTATCGAATTCTTCGAGAAGTTCAATGAGTTGTTCGCATTTACTGATGCCGCGGCCAAAAACTGCATACTTTATCTCGTCGTTGTAATGGCGTGAGAGTTTCTTTATGATCTCCTTATGGTCAGGTGCTGGTGAAAGTTCGCTCACATTCGCAAACATTTTTGTGGCATATTCAGCACGAGTTTTGTCCTTTCCTGCCTGGAAATGTCCAAATTCTAGCGTCTTTTTAATCTCGTACTGACTATGCTCGTTCCAGTATATTTGCTGGAACTTCGTAAGGAAGCTGTCAAAATCCGTAACGTCGGGTTTCACCACCAACCACCAATCATTTGGCGGTCCTGACAAAGATTTCTTCATTAGGTAGTCTGCGTCACAAGCCCTGGGACTTACCACGTACTGTTTCAATTGAAGCAGGTACCTCATTGGATTTCCTTCGCCATTGAACTCCGGTAGGACGTACTTAATATTTGGCTTGTTTGTTGTCGTATGCCCATTTGACCTACTGGTGAGGTCCTCCGTGATTTGTTCGGCCACACGCGTCTGTGCGGTCTCTAATCGGTTTATTTTGGCCTGCATTCTCTCCTCCCTCTCCTCCATACTTTGGGTCATCGTGGTAGTTGCTTCTAATGAGCGACTTACGCTGTTTTCCAGAGCGTCCATCTTCTTCTGCAGTGCCCTTTCTTTCTCCGCCTCCTGTTATTCTCTGTGCCTCTTGTCCTCAGCTAGGATAAGTTGTGTACGCTTCTCTAGCTCGACCAATCGCTGATTGATTAAGACCCATACCTGCTCAGAGCTGGAGTTTATTGCTTCTGAGGGGGTGCTGATATTCGCATCCATGTTGTTGGGCGAGGCGTTCCTTATCATGATATCCATATCCTCGGGACGGTTGTTTTCCTCCGTACAGACCTTCTTCGTCACACACGACGAACGGAGACTTGCCTTGCTCATTTTGTTGACTGAAATCACGCGCGATTTGATTTTAAAATAAGTTTTTCTCTATTGAAGATAGTTTTATGAAGTTTTCCACAAAAAAGAATGTTTTATTTCACTGTTTATAATTGTCTTTTTTCACTAAATTCAGTTTATTTTTCACAATTGTTTTTCAAACCACTCTACACTGCCATTTATTGATTCATTTTACGCTTACGCTCTTCGAGACACTTGTCGTGATTTCCCACACTACGGGTATCCTCTTTCAAGCTCATATGTTCGATCATTCGATCCAAATCCTCCATATCATGAGGCACAACCCGTTGTCTCGTAGGTGGTTGAAGATACCCTTTTTGAAATGATTTACTTTTGAAGAATGCATCGACAAGTTTTTTAGTATTTTCGTCCATAATGAGGAACGAATTTTCAAACAAAGAATCTTACTCTTTTTTCAACTCGCATGTCCCACGTTGGGCGCCAATTGTAACCGCCAACTTTTGGCTTAGTTAACTTTTAACTCTAATTAATTGCTTTTAATTAATAATTAGAGTAAGAGATAAGAGAAAGGGGTCTCACATGGAGAAAGAATAAGATTCTCTTTACAATAAAGATCCTTTTATTTCGTATTCCTGTTCTAACCTATTTGTACATACAGTTTCTAAGCCCTAAGCTATCTTATTAATCAATAATCATCAAATAAATGCAATAAATCTTTATTTTATATATATGATTGAGAATATAGTCTAAAATCGAATTCTTTAATTCTAGAACGAAAGCTTCACTTCGCGCTAGCTTTGTCCTTACGACAACTATCCCTCTTTTTCAATATAAATTTCAATATTGAGTTTTCAATACTCAAATGTCATAAATCAAGAATTAGATAAATCTAAACAGAATATCTTTTTAGTGCGATTTCTCGCCTTTTCTCTCTCTAACTTTTACTTTCTATCAAACGATATAATACAAGGATTTCCTGCCTTTACAAAATCATAAACTCCTTAGAGTTCTTAAAATTATTTGCATTAAAATGGATACAGACTTTCTCTGTCCTTCTCTATCTCTATTTTCTCTCTCTAAGGAGACAAATCTAAATATAATCAATATAATGTTTTATAATGGCTCATAAGCACAAAAGGTAAAACTATTTTTGGAATTTATCTATTCCTAGATGCAATAATTATATTATGACCTGTCAATCAGGTGTTAAGATTTAATCCGCTAGGGTGCCATCCGGGCACGTTCACAAACAATGAGTTGGGCCGAGGAAGCCTCGAGCCTCAGGTACGCGCTATTGCGTAAGAAAAAGGAAGAGCAGGGGAGAGCTGTTTTGTGACATTTTTACTGTTTTCTTGAAAAATGTCGGATTTAATTGACCCAATTATTTAAATTGTGATGAAGAATTTGTGTATTGGCATTAGGGTCTTATGAGTATATTTAATTAACAAACGTGCATTCCATAAAAGTTAAGTTGGCATACGTTTCGACCACGGATAGGGGTCCTCCTCAGCGCCAGATATTTAATTGAAAAATAAACTTAAAATTAAAGCTTTGGTATGCAATATTTGCAAAAAAAGGAAAGAAGATTCATGCATAAACTTAGCACTTCTATGTCGTGCAGCTCCTCTCTCTCTCTCGCTCTCTCTCTCTCTCTCTCTCTCTCTCTTCCTCTCTCCGTCAATCCTTCTCTCTCCGCCCTTCTCTCCGTCTCCCTCTCTCTGTATACGCTTCCTCTCTGCGTGTTCTTCCCGTTTCGTTGCAGAAGGTGAGACGTTTGCGGGAAAGTAAATCACTCCTTAATCCCACAAACACAGTATTCACAAACAAAATATTCACAACACGTTGAACAAAGACACATGCTTTCGGGTCGTCGCTCCCTCAAGTCACTCAAGTGGACCAGCGATCGGTCCGCCCATTTTCAGTCAGTTTTACTGCCACAGCCCTTTAAAAATTAAAGCATCTTTCTTTCGGATTTCGTAAGTCGTTAAACTGGAGGACCTCTGAGAATGCTTTTTCAGTTTTCTTCGTGATTTAAAACAGAGCGGATGTCTCTATTTTTTACGTCGAAAACTATCCTGTTATATAACCAGAAAAAATTGTTTATATAATAATTTTCACCCGTTTGCCTTATTTCTTGATAATTAACTTCCTTTCGAACTTAAGAGCGTGTGTCTTTGTTCAACGTGTTGTGAATATTGTCTTTTTTAATACTGTGTTTCTGGAATTAAGGAGTGATTTATTTTCCCGCAAACATCTCACCTTCTGCAACAAAACGGGAAGAACACGCAGAAAGAAAGCGTATGGAGAGTGAGGGAGACGGTGGGAAGGGCGGAGAGAGAGAGATTGACAGAGAGAGGAAGAGAGAGAGCGAGAGAGACAGAGAGAGAGAGAGAGAGCAAGAGAGAGAGAGAGAGAGAGAGGAGCTGCACGGCATAGAAGTGCTAAGTTTATGCATGAATCTTCTTTCCTTTTTTTTACCAAATATTGCATACCAAAGCTTTAGTTTTAAGTTTATTTTTGAATTAAATATCTGGCACTGAGGAGGAACCCTAATATTCATAAGACCCTAATGCCAATACAAAAATTCTTCATCGCAGGGGAGAGCGTCCCAGAGCTGACTCGACTTTGGAGAGTTTAAAAGTATACTTTCCGTTTCGAAGGATGTTCTAAATTTCCGGACTCTCGGTCCTTTTGGAAAGAGAGAAATATTTTGTCTTACTCTCTCTCCTTTGTGAACAATCACTTTCACAACCAGGTAGACGGTAGAGAAGTTGAATCCTCTATCTCCCTGTAAGTGGCTTGAAACACAACTGATAGATTCTAAATTATTTGGTTTGGTTCTGTTGACAACTTGCTACGGTAGACCTCTACAAGTTCTCGAAAATACAAAGCGAATAATTCCGTCGAAAATATTTCCTTTTATATACAGGCAAATGCCTACAATCTTTTAAGAAACAACTTGGCTAGATCTATGCCACATACAAATTTTTATTTGAAATTTTCTCTGGTGGAACTATGCCACAAAAAGTTTATTTAATTTTTTATTCAAGTGGAACTATGCCACAACAAAAGAGATATATTCAAAATTGGCTCTGAGAGGATCAATAAAATTCGGAGTTCTAATATGAAACTCGCAAATCGCTTTTGAGATAAAATTGCCTTTCTGAGCAGTTATGACAGTTAGTCTTTTGGACTAAATATTCAGTCGCTACCCACACTGAGACGATTTTGTGAGTCAAGAAGTGAGAAAAGATTGTCAAGTCTTCTCTCAAGGTGATCGACACTCTCCCTCCTGTGTAATGCAATTCTTCGGAAGAATCACGCAAAAATCACGAAATTTACACAAAATCTAAATAAGATTAGGAGTAATTTTTTATGATGATGAGTCAGTCTCGACCTTTTGTATATTAAATCCTTGATCAGTCTTCGATTAGAAAAATCATTCAAATTAATGACAAAAATATTATTAAACGTTTCGGTCCTGATTTTCGACCCTCTTCAATAAATTTATTAGAGTCGAATACTGAAAAAAATAAAATAAACAACAAATCGTGTAACATACGAAAAAGTAAAGAATATAATCAAGTAAAGAAAGTTTAGTTAGGTGACAATTTTGAGTAATCAAATACATTAAAATTGTAAACTGGTTTCAAAAGAAAACATGGTCGGGCAGATATCTAAATTTTCACTCGTCTTATCCAAACAACCATAAAATTTGAGTAGTAAGGGGTTTATTTTTCTGAATGCTCGGAATTTCAGATCCAGAATTTAGGCGCAAAAATATCAAACTTATTATAGATACATTAAAAGTTAAAAGCTACCCTTCACATTTAATTGATGACTGTATAAAAAAATGAAACGTTACGACTCTATAACACATTTTGTATTCTTAAGAGTTCTAAAATTTGTTGAAAATAAATATCTTCAAATTCTTTGGAATCTTTTGAAATGACTGAAAATATTTCAAATTTTTCGAAATTTTTGTATGCCACCCGGGTAAAAATATTTGGTCTTGATTTTGTCTTGAATGTCTTCAATATGTCTTTAGGACCATGATGTCTGGTTCCGTCTCACCAGCTAGATATTGGAGGTATACAGACTTCTCTTGCTTGTCTTGATAAAGTCTTGATAAATATACCGAATTGCTCTTAAAAAAATTATATTACCAATTTGTGGCCTTAACATTTGCCAGGGTCAAAATTATAGAAGTTTTAGTTTGTAAATTTTATTGTCCATTATACTCCAAAATAATCCAAATCTTTTAATTTCAAAGGCTTATACTATTTGAAATTATCTAAGCACTAAAAACAGTTTCTATTAAAAAAATTTAAATGTACGAAGCTAAGCAAAACTAAAAGACTTAACTATGAACGTTTTCAAATTAAACCTTGAGATATGAAACAATCTTAAATAAAACTGTGTTAATGTATAGAATTCCTGAAAATAAAACAAGAATTCAACGATTAAATTTGGACAAACACCTCAAAATGCTCCTATTGCAATTCCTAAAAACAAAGAAATTTGTTTCTTTGCACAAAAATAAAAAAGAGGAAAGACTTTTTTATTTTTATTATTATCAAATAAAAATATGAAAGCATGCAAAATATTTACCAACGTTTCGGTGCTCACACAAATCTAATTTAAAATTCTTATATTGCAATTTTAAAACTGTGTTTTCATTTAAAAATTAAAAAAAAGACCATTTTTTGGTTTTATTTTGGTCTCAGAGAAAAGCTTAGGTTTCTTCATTTAATAAAAAGTAACAGAAAGAGGTTTGTTTAAATTTTATTTCATCTTTACATTGATTCAATATTATGTGGAAGACATATATATTTAAAGAAAAAATATGTAACATCTACTAAAAACTGCGCTTACATTTTCCGAACGTTTAAAAGCTGTTTTATGGATCATTTATAGTTCTTTTAGTTATTGTTTAAATTTTAGTTTAATTGAACGATGATTGTTATAATATTCATAACATAATAACAATCGTTATTTAAATTTAAGCTAAAGAATTTCCAATGTGTACAGGGATGCGATCGTACTTTATTATAGTTAGTATCAAAAACATTTCATTTGTATATCCTAAATATTTTAGTTTGAAATTAGTCAGATTTAAAAAACTATAATTAATTATAATAGATAATTCTCTAAGTTAAGAAAACATCTTTCACTACTCGTGGTAGCAAATTCTATTTTTCAGTAAAATAATTTG